>CAIGRF010175881.1:10358-22414 GCA_903798235.1 Fraxinus ornus
CTGAAAAATAGCAGAAATAAAATGTTAAAAACTATTTCAAGGATTGGATTGAAAAGGCAGAGACTAAGGCTGACAACGTGAGATTTCTAATGAAGTAACAAACATTGCGACTTTAATGAAAAAAATGTAACAAAGAGAGACTTTTTTAAGTGCACAGGAATTTCCAATTTATAACTTTTTAAGGTAAACTGTAGTCAATCCAATGGTAAACTTTAGTACATGAACAGAGAGACCAGTTTCACTACAACGATGTAAATGCACAAAACAATCTGCTCTAATACATCTTAAAATCTCTTTTCAACTAGGAAGAAACTGGTTATAACAGTTTACAACACTAGTCACTCAAGACTCAACTTCTGTTCTAATCTACCCAGGTATTGTATCTGAATTTTAATCAAAAAGATAAGTCGGGAATGTGATTACAGTGGTCATTCTTCGGTGGGTTGAATTTGGACATGTGGGCAAGGTCTATCGGGTTCTCCTTGGGTCCATAAATGCTTCAAATCACCTTTCTTCTTCCCCAATGTTATAAATGTGCCTGGTACAAAAGTAAAATTAGTGCGGGAAAATCAACTCTATAAGCTAATTATGGGCTTTTCACTCTCTTTTCGACGTGCCTTGTTACCTACCTAGTGTGAAAGGTACGATGTAAAGCAAAGCTGGTTGGCCATGTCCGTCCATCATGTTCAAAGCCACATATGTAACAAGAAGACCTGTGATGAAAATTTTTAGGAGACAATAATTAGTTAGAGCATTAACTACCATATAAACAAAGAACCCTTTCAAAGCTTGTTTTTTTTTCTAATGAACTACAGAACAAAATCTTGGCTTTTTTTCTTCTTTAATCTGTCTAATAAGGTCAAATCCTCCCTACATAAGATGCCGGTATAGCGCATCACATTATTATGATAAAAAGGTTATCCTCCCCCCAGAGGGGGAGGTACTTCCTTTTTGGGCTGGTTGTGGACGAGGAGGGATTCAGAACCCAACACAGTGGTTCGTAGCCACGTACTCTAATCCTCTGTGCTACAGGCTCCACCTCGTCTTCATTGGATATGTTCCTGAGAGTACTCTAAAAAAAAAATGGGAACCTTCCCCCTTCCCTCACCAGCCATTTCATGTTAGGTTAAGAAGATGTGAAAGTGCATTTCTCTCTATGAAAATGGTGCATTCTGAGGTGTGAAGTGTGAGAGAAGGGAAACAAGAGAGAGAATTATATTAAAAGCCTGCATTGAATTCACTGCTGCCTATATAATCAAACCATACCTGAGCCATAAGCAATCATTGCCCATAGAAAGTATCCGTCTCGTAGACTTTTTCTAGACAGCCAATCGTATCTGCAATAACACAGTAAAATTTAGTTAATCTTGGCTCCCTTTGACGATCAAAACTATATCATATCTACGGTCAACTTATTTATGATGCCACATCATCAAAGAGAACAACCACCCTTGTTCTGGACAAATTTGATGTTGGCTATTTGAATACTTTTATTATGGGAAACATATTTGTTGGCAAAATATATTCTTTCTTAATCCTTTTCCCTAAAGAGACCTCCTCTTTTTTATTGGATTTGATCCATCCCTTCGATTGATTGTATAGTATCTGGAAATCCAAAACTTTTTTGAAGATGGCAAAATAAAATGAGCATAGCCTTCAGAAAAAACAGTAGAGAATAAAAACTCTATTGAGCCAATAGATTGGATTAAAAACTAAAGTAGACGCGAAGGTTTGTAAATCATTTCTTAACAAAATGATACTGGGTTTGGATCAGAAAAAAGGTACGGTAGAGAACAACAAAGATCCAATCACACAACCTCAACTAATTTACAGGACGACAATAAGAAATACAATGTTTCGCTAGGATTTTAAATAGATTGCTTTTTAATTGAATGACAACCGGAATGGGGGTCAGCTCAATCCTGAGGAAGTTATGCAGAAGCTTTTAAGAAATATTATGAAGCTATGAGAACTTATGATAAGCATTTTGGGAAATCTAAATGGACAATTTCAATGAAATCTTTCGATATCTCGTTTTAATGTGTTCAACCCTCATATTTGTTAATTATGGGCAAGAAGAAGCCATCAAATATGCTCATTTTACATAACCCTGGCACTCAAACCTTAGGGAAAAGGCCACTAGTAGTCCCGGCAAAATGATATCGCCAAATCCAATGATGCTGTATCCGCCCCAAGGATCAAACATTCGAGGGATCTTGAGTAGCATGGGAATGCCGTCTTCGCCACTTCTATCACCACGAGCTACCTACATGAGAAATCAAGCCAATCTTGTTATTTTCCATCGTTCATCTATTAAACCTATAATTGCTCGTATACTCAGCAGGGTACAAGATTCGAACTATTGCTCACCACTATCATCACGCTCACTTTGAACAACCATTTGGAAACAAACACCCAAAAAATGTCGTACAAGAATGCACAACTGAGTAGAACCGTTCCCACCTGAGCATGCCGAACAAAATGTGAGATCATGTTTTAGTATTGCAGCATGTTTGGTAAGTATTACTAAATGTGACTTGAGAGTACTATGAACATCTTAACTTATTTTTGTTTACTATCCGGTCTTATACAGTACTGTGTACATATGCATTTATTGTCAACGTATCATGTCTATCAAAGAGTCTCCCTCATTATGTTTGAAGGAAATTTCGGATGTTTGATCTTATATTAAAGCCGAAGCAATAAACGTTCTTATAATGTTGAAATGTGACTGCATCTTTCTACAGATAACATTTAAGCTAGTATTATACTTAGATTGAGCCTTGCATTTTCCTCTTTTTGTTTTTATTCTTTGTTAGGAGTGGCATTTATGTGTATTTCCCAAGTAATTTTTTCATCTGTTCAAAATGAGCATTTATTCCAATTCTTTTTGAATTACATACTCCTTGAACACATGGTTTATTCTATAAAGCATTAAACATCAATATATTACGCAATGATACGCATAGAAGTGTTGACTCCTTGTGCCCCAACAATAAGTTTGCCTGACATTCCTGTAAACTGCAAAAAAATTTAAAGGGCTGTTTTGTGTTTTTCTTTTTAAATTTTTCTCTTTCCTTTCTATCTTGAACTTATGTTGTTCTAACTTTATTTCTTTTTTATTTGGTCAAGTAGTGGTTTGCTACTGATCTAAAATGTCCACAGAAGCTTCTTTTGGGAATATTTTTTTCCGTTTCCCAACAATCGGTAGTTTAAGGAAAATACAAGGACAAAATCTCTATGGGAAGTCACAAGTCAAAACCAGATTCTCAATTCAAAATCACAGTCAGTGAGTTCATTGAGAAGAAACTTGTGTGCCGTTTAATGTTTTATAGTGCAAATAATTTGGAAAATGACAGACTTATATAACAAAAGAGAACTACGCTGCTTGAATGGGATTGGTTGACAGTATTGCATGCTATCAACTTAAGCATTTTAATAAATGGTTGCGACTAGAAGCAACAAGAATTTATCAAATAAAATAAGTTTCAATAACAACCTTGAGATTGGGAACTCGCACGACTTGAAGAACTGTGATTATCAACGTGATTCCCTGGTTCAAAGGAGAAAATGGAAGGAAGAATTATATGCATGCATTGGCAACATCAACATACATATTTAAAGACAAATCAAACTCTTCATTTTACAGTCATCGGCATCTACACAAACAATTAGAAAGAGAAAATTAGTGTGGAAGTTGCAATATTAGAGTAAATTCTATATCATTAAAAATAGCTGTAGAACTTAACTGGCACACTTCATTTTATGGAAAGTCGAGTTAATGTAAGATGTAACAAAATGCCTTTGCAAATAACTTCATAATCAGGGGAGGATTGTGCATCTATATAGATTGTCTGAACATCTTTGCATCTACATATTGCACAATTCACGCAAGGAAATGAGAGAAGAACCGCGTCTTTCTCACTTTACGAGCATGTTTGGCTAAGCTTAATAAGTTCATTTATAATTAGATAAGTTCGTTCTAAAATAATTAATTCGCTTTTATTCATCAAAATTGGAAATGAGTAAGATTTGAAGCGATGCCTCTATTTATTGATAAACAAATATAAGGGATACGGAATATTCATTCTTACAAGGATATCTTGGCCAATCCAAGCGAAGGAGACACGGCGGAAAACTGCCCACACTACAGCAAATGCTATGCAGAACGGAGAAACGGCAAGTGTCAAATATGATACAGCTCCCAGGAAAGGTACTTTAACAAATGACTCTGCAGCAGGTTCAAACCATCTGAAACTATATTGAACTGTTGTTAGCCCATGCTTTTGAAAAACCAAATCACACAAAGAATCTACAAGAAAAATAGCATCATATATCTCTCTTTGTTCCAAAAGAAAAATCATCCAGAAGAAATCTTTTATGTTAATTACAATTGAGAACATATTCAAGACACTAACTATCAGCAGGCATCCCTCCCAAAAAAGTATAAAAAATGCCCTGGAAAGAGAGAACAAAATAATAAGAACAAAAAGAACTTCAATAAATTCCCTACAATTATGAATTTGGTTGTAAGAAATTGAATATGGGAATGAAGACACTAACAGTTTTAAAGGAGAAGTAAAATAAACTTACTCCCTCTGATTTGCTAGTATTTGTAATGACGAAAAAAGGGAACTTGTTAGCGTTCAATATGAATAAGTAGAAAAAGATACAAACTGAGACCATTTTTTCATGCGTCTACTAGCATCAGGTTTTGATAAGATTTCCTAAACCAGTTTTGCCGCAATCTGGAGCTCACATAATTAGATAAGTTGAAAATCAAAGGCTTCAATGGAGAAATAGAACTAATAGATCCCTGGTTTGAAACTTGAATATTAAAATCATTAACTACATAATTGTACCAAATTACCAATCGAAGAAGTAATTATTTTGGGTCGTTGAATCTTAGGATTACCCACTATGTTGATAACACCTAACCTTTTTCATTCCTCAACAATTCCTAGTCTGTGCTGAAAGGAAGGAAAGCAGTCTTCAGAATGAGAAGGGAAAAAATGACCAGCAAAATATTATCCTAGACAGAAGGAGAAAAGATAAAGAAACATTTCTCACGTTCCCCCCAATTTTCTGTAAAATGAGCAGGAGAAAATGCAGTTCCCTCCAATTTTCCCTTCCTAACTAATTGACCTGTTTTATTTGTTGCCTCCCAGGGCAACAAAAAAGTCTCTCTCCATGTGAGAATAGGAATAATTGAGATAGCCATGATAACCATGATTTGAAGAAAAATAAAGTATACATACCATGATAATAGTGCCACCAAACAAGTTTGTAGACCCTGTAAGCACAAGGCAAAAGATTCAGCATTCAGGGCAAAATTCTATCTGCCATAATTAAATCCATCTCTGACCATTTCTGACGCATACATCTTACTAATCATGCATAATACGATTCAAGGAAAAAATATTTCTCTCTCCCTCTTTGTTTGTGCATTTGTCTATCTCCACCCCCCCACCCCCCTTTTTTTGGCGACGCTCTGTCCAACTATATTTAGATGAAATATAAGGCTGTGAACTTATCTCTTTCAAAAAATAATGAAAAATCTCCACTGATAAGATATTTTCTTAGAGAACTTGTGTAATCTAAGACTGTGTACCTCTATACCACCGATGCAAAATAGAACCACCAGAACCTCAATGAACCAGTAAGACATCAATTTGTAGAGCATAACCAAGAAACAGGAAGCAATCAAGACAAAGAAAATTGCTGATGTCATGTTGATGTCCACAAAACCACTAGAGTGATTGTTTTCCTTGCTGAGATACTCATCGGAAATATCCTGCACAGTCAACCAAAACATATCAAGTGCATGATCAGAGGAACCGAATATTGACTGTAATCAGCAGAACCTTAATCAAATAGAAAAACTATGTTTATAATGAGCAACCTTTAAGAGCTTGTCCTGCTCAATAGCTGCTTCTCTTGCAGTGGATGCAGACCAATAAGATGCACATAAAATGGTACCAACAGCCATTAGCCATAGAAAAACCTCAGCTACATCCACCGCTGGTCGATGTGGAGAGTACAGTTGAACAGAAACTAAAAAGAAAGGTAAGTCCTTAAGCAACAGCTCAGAGAAAGAAACCCCAATATTGACAAAAGCTGAAGCATGTGTTTGGTACACAGCATTAGACAATATTGGACTCTAATCAATAAATCTTAATTTCTTTCTTCCTTAATTCTGCAAGTTCTATACAGTGATATCCAATCCTTATTATCAAACATGCTAGTAATGCCTAAATCTAGCAGCTAAAGCATCAAAATATATGTCAAAAAAATGAAATAATAAAACTATTTTTCATCTTTGACAATGTTAAACCATGCCGAGTAATCTTACCATGAGAGTCATTCCTGATACTTTGTACCAAGCTAGCACCAGCATCTTGTGGGATCATAACAGCAGGAATCTTAATGTCCACATCAGTTTCGTTGGCTTCACAAACCATCTTGAATAGCTCTAAAGAATTACCCCCACCACAAAGTAGGCCATGTCAGCTCTAAATTACGACACAACAAATGCTTCAATATCATCACATATTCACAATTCAGTAGTTATTAGAGCAATTGGTTCTAGACCTGGGTCCACCTATAATTATCTTGGATTGTGAATTCACGGATTAAGAAGATAATTTTATGAGTTTTGAATAAGGAAGTTCACCAACATCGTATGCAATTATGTAAATTATATTTCGTATAGTTGTACTGAGATCATCTTTATTGGCAAGAGCACATTGGCAAAAGTAGTATGGATCTATAACCTGTGCGGTTGTTCACAATAAGTATTGCTGAAGCACCAGCAACTTCTGCTACATTTGCTTTGGCAGTGAAACTGCAATTACCCCGATGAACCAAGATAACCTCACCTGTGAGCTACAAAAGTGTAAACGGTATATGAACTCAGGTATTACTAAGCCAGGAGATGAACCAAGATAACCTCACCTGTGAGCTACAAAAGTGTAAACGGTATATGAACTCAGGTATTACTAAGCCAGGAGCATGTTTAGGTAAGCTTAAGAAGTTCCCTTCTAAGTGAATTCACTTATAAGTAAACAAGTTTCAAAATTAATAATTTTTTTAATTGGTCAAAATTGGAAATAAGTAAGTTAAGAGTTTCTTTCACAATAATATATTTTTTAAATATTTCCAAACACGTTTAGAAACAAAAAGTTACTTAAAACTTAACATGCTATTAGTGCTTTTCGATCAGAAGGGTATACTTCCCATGGGGAAGACATGTAGTCTTGACCACAATAAACTGTCTGTCCAGGAAAAAAGAAAACCTTATTCCGGGGTTTTGTACAACAATCAGGAGGATCTGCGAGAGCAAGTCTAGACTGGTTGGCGCGTTTCTCTTTTGCTTCCAAGGTGGGACCAAACCGAGCACCGACACCGACAAACTCCATTACTTCTTTATCATTTATCCAAATTGGTATTTTAACCTATTCCACCATAAGGAATTTTAGCTTCAATAACACAGATAAATGCATACAAACTTAAAACTGTCATAAACAAGGATAAAAATCATCAAGATAATTGACAGCATACTAAAAATTAATTATATTTCGTAAGTTTAGTTTAATGAACCAAGTGCATCCGTGGATCTCGCGCTCACTTAAAAATGCATGCCTTTCAATTTATTTATTTTTTTGGAAAAGTTAAACGCCGTGTTTTACTTTATGACTATACTGGAGCTACAATTATAAAAATTTGAACATAAAAACAAGGTGAAAGAGTAATGAACAACTAGCAAACTATTCATGAAAGCAGTAAGTACTCAATTCTAATATTTCAAAGATAAAATCTCTTTCTAAGCAATCAATAATTCCTACAAAAGCGACCTGCTGAAAATTATATGAAATCATATTGAATTCCAATTTAAGTGGTAAATTAAATGAAGAGATTGTAAGTAAAATGCCGGTTGAAATCCATATATAATATAGAAACCACGAAAGTTGAACTCGATTTGAGAAAAAATTTAAATAACAGAAACTTGGAAATATACTATTAGCTTCATCAAGAGCTATAATGGCACCAAGCAGATCAAAATATATTAAATCAAAAGGTCATAAAGGGTAATCATAGCAATCGTAATCCCTCTTTCTCAAACAATTATGACAACAACAATAAAAACCACAAGACAGTGAAAATATAAACATATTAAGAAACCTCATACTCTATGAAAAACCTTACACGAAATAGGATTAGACCAAAAGAGGGAAAAAAAAAAAGGAGAGGAACAAATGAGTATATGATCATGTTTGGTAGCTTAAAAGTTTTCTTATAATTAAATAAGTTTAAAATCAATAATCTTCTTATTGATTGAATTGGATTTTCAAAGCAAATAAGGAGTTAATTTCAGAATTAGAGACATTTTTTAGTTGAAATAAGCCAAAAAAAGGGGGGGGGGGGGGGGGGGGGGGGGGGGGGGGGGGGGGGGGGGGGGGGGGGGGGGGGGGGGGGGGGGGGGGGGGGGGGGGGGGGGGGGGGGGGGGGGGGGGGGGGGGGGGGGGGGGGGGGGGGGGGGGGGGGGGGGGGGGGGGGGGGGGGGGGGGGGGGGGGGGGGGGGGGGGGGGGGGGGGGGGGGGGGGGGGGGGGGGGGGGGGGGGGGGGGGGGGGGGGGGGGGGGGGGGGGGGGGGGGGGGGGGGGGGGGGGGGGGGGGGGGGGGGGGGGGGGGGGGGGGGGGGGGGGGGGGGGGGGGGGGGGGGGGGGGGGGGGGGGGGGGGGGGGGGGGGGGGGGGGGGGGGGGGGGGGGGGGGGGGGGNTATCATCTTGGTGAACAATATCACCTGCAAACACCGCAGGACAATTCAATAAAACAGCCAGAACTGTACAGAAAGTACAGTAGAGAGCTCTGTTCTTCAACTCCATAATCTCAACCAGAAAGGAAAAAATTCAAGAAAATTTATGTGCGTGAAGATCGCAGTACAGGGTCAAATGGGTTTTCTTTATTTTTGCGGAAAATTATTTTTGATATGTAAACTGGGAGACAAAAAGCAAAGAAAATAAGATAATAAGATATATACAAGAGACGAGAGGTTTTAAGGCACTGTTTGGCGTAGAATTTTATTTATTTATTTATTTTTTTGAGCGATAATGACGCCGTGTTGTAACCGTGGAACTAGTTTTCTACTTTTCCCACTTTATGGACATTTGGGCTGGCCGCGGATGGTGGCGCGTTTAGTACACGCCTTCAAGATTTGAAGTACATTGCGTTTTGCTGATGTCAACGTGATGTAAATTCGGACAATATTTTCTATTTTGGAAATTGTCCAAGAATGTTCCCACTTCGCCCACATTTAGCTGTTCCAGATATTAAGTCCATGTTTGATGCCATTTTTGCTCTAAGAATGCATTTTTTTTGTTGATGTAATGAAGAATGCGTGGTCGAAAAAGAAGGAAAAGTTATTGATGTGATGAAAAATATTTTTTTATTGAAAAATATGTGATTGAAAATGAGTAAAAGAATGAAAATGAAAAAAATAATGTGGTTCAAACAAGGACTAAAATTTAGATTTTAATTTGAATTAAAATTCATAATTATTTTTAATTATATGTTTTATGAGATTTATAATTTTATAATTATATTTTTTATTAATTTTATCAAAATTTATTAAAAAATTAATTTTAATTCACACCAAACTGAAGCTAGAGTAGATATTTTTATCAATCAATGTAGAACATAATAAAGGTGCTTGGTACAAGAATCCATTTCAAAAATAGCGACTTGTTCACTTAAATAAGGGACAAAAATAAGTTAAGTAGATATAAGGGAGAATGTCGACTACGGTATCAAACTTTTCATTTTGTTTTAGACTTGACCCTAACCTTTCATCTCATTTGTGTCAACCACGATATTGAACCTTTTGAAAATTTGCACCCAATGTCCAATCTGACGGATTTCGTCAATTAAGCCTTCAGTTGACCTCAAAAATAGAAAAAAAAATGATAATTTTGATCGACTAGATTAGACTTTTTCGTCGATACATTTTTAAAAACGGGAAATATAATCTCACAAAAATGCCCTTGTCTTAATCTGTCAAAATTATAATTTTTTTCCATTTTTGAGGCAAACTGACGACTTAATTGACGGATTTCGTCAAATTAGACTCTAGGTGCAACATTTTCGAAAGTTTGGTAGAAAACTGCATTATTTATTTCATAGAGAGAAATGTATTTTAAAAATAATGAGACCAAAAATGACATTATTTATTGAGATAAGTCCAAACAGGGCCTTAGTTATGGGAGAAAACTGCGAAAGAGAAGCGCGTTGAAATGTAAGGAAAATGACTGACAACCGGCTGAAGAGGTAAATTATTGTCCGTATATAGCCGTACAGATAAGACGGCGCATGAATAATGGGTTTGTTGTTGTGATCAGAATCGGTACCCACCGAGTTGTAATCACATGTATTCAGTTCCATGTGAACCTGCACAGAAAGTCAACCAATATTTTATTTTCTGCCATTAATTAAGTAAATTATGCTAAGTATACATTCTTTGCATTACATCTTGTTTGACATTATGCGAGAGTTCAAAAAGTGTTTGATGAAATTTTTTTTTTAACCTGTCCAATCATGTGTCGCAATGTGGAACAATCTAAAAAAATGATGTAAAAAAAGATGTACATGTAACATAATTGTAATTGATTTTCCCTTATTTCTTTTAAGTATTAAACATTGAAGGCATGTTTGACACGATTTTTTCTTCTTGTAAAAAAAAAAAAAAAAATTATTCAAAATTATCTTAATTGACGCTTAAAAATTATATTTTTAAGAATTTCCTATTTCAAAAGAGTTTTAAGAGGAAGTCATAATGGACAAATTTCCTCTAAGAACTTTTGAATAAGATACTTTTATAAACTTGGTGTGCATTTAACTTTATTCCTTTGGACGAATGAGACTCAAACAGATTGTAAATGTTATTTCAATGAAAGAGCTTTTGAAAATGTAAAAGCTAAAGCGAAAGACTCGTGGTAACGAGCGGCCCTCCACTATTGTGAGGGGGATGACAACTTGATGTGCATTTAACTTTATTCTTTTGGACAAATGAGGCTCAAACAGATTGTAAATGTTATCTCAACGGAAGAGCTTTTGAAAATGTAAAGTGAAAGACTTTTTTGGTAACAAGTGGGTGTGTGTGCATTCTTGACATCATTATGTGAATGAACATGTAGACTAGTTGGTCTTGTCCTTATCAGATAGCCATTTGGTTGCATGCTGGATAGAACTTTTTTTTATGTTAGGTTTACTTACTTGAGTAAACATTCACGTGTCGAGCTAGCTTTTTTATTGTGATTATCCACAAGATATTAGTGATCTAACTTTTGATGAATAATTATATTGCTAAGCACAAATTCAAATATTTTTTAAATAAAATTTAACTTCAGTGTAATATATAGTATCTCGTAATAAAATCAATCATGAACAGATTAAACTCGTCGAAAGTTGAATGTTGAGTCAGGGGCGGACCCAGAATAATTGTTGAGTGAGGGCGAGATTAGGGGAGAGCCAGCCCGTTGAAGTAGAGGGATCCAAAGTTGAAGGGGTGGGGGCTACGGGGGCAGCGCCCTCGAAATTTTTTTTTTTGGGAGTTGTTGAATAGTTTAGATTTAATTGCATTTTCCCAACTAATTCATGCTACATAGGCCATGAACGAAGCCTCTCACCATCAAACCCACAAATATATTCACTCTGACCATGCAACAATTTTTGTAATTACAGGTGGTCAAAATGAGATTTACATAACATATCAATTCTTCAACAATATTAGTCACCGAACTACTACGTGGCCAAAATACTTTCCTTTCGAATCCTGAACTTCAATTGTCAAATCATCTCCAAGCCCTTCTGGCAAGCTATATTCAAGTTGGAATGAAATTTAACCATCCAACTCTATGAGATTGAAGAATATGTAACAAGATTAAAGAGAAAATTATTACATACAAAACATGAGTTTCACCAAATCCTGGTTGCATTCGAGATAGAAAATAAGCTAAAAAAAGCAGTAAATTTTTTTTTTTTTTTTTCAGTGGGGGCGGCCGC
>CAIGRF010175881.1:23562-35234 GCA_903798235.1 Fraxinus ornus
TTTTTTTTTTTTTTTTTTTTTTAAATCTGATTTTTTGATTGTTTTCTATTTTCTGAAAAATGCACGTTGAGGCTTTCATAGTGTTAATTCATTTTATTTTTATCTACAGGAGTCAAATTACTAACCAGTTTACTGTTTAAAGAACTGGATGAGAATTGTATTTGCAAGTAAAAGTTATGATCTTTAAATTATGCGAAGTAAGTTGTTCAAAAACATCTGTTTAATTTTGGTTCATTTGTTTAGATTAAGAATCGAGCTCTAGTTTAAAGTGTCTTTGAATAAATTTAGCTTATTTTTAGCTTGTGATATGAGTCTTATTTGATACTTGGTATCACTTTTAGCTCGTATGAGCTTGAAAATATAAGATATACCATTGTAATGATTCAAGAGGTTAAGTGTGAGCCAAAAAATTGCAGAGTAGAGTTTGAACACTTAATGCTTGACTAAGGTGGCTTGTTCTGTTTTACTCATTAGTTGGCCCTCCCCCTCTTTTGGCATGTTGAGGCTGCAGGTTGGGAGGATTGTGTTCATTTCTAAATTTCATCGGCTAGGAGATCATGTAATCAGGAGTCTGGTAAAAGGTATGTTCTTTATATTTTTGGTATAAATTTTTGTTTACTTATTGTGAATTAGAAATTTCTCTATCACTTATGTTATGCTTAGAAAGTTGTGCAAAAAGGCTACACCAGCGGGGAATTCACTCCCGACCAAAGCGACAGATACAAAGGAGTACTATCAATGTTCGTTTTAGCTTGTTTTAGTTCATGTTCATTTTTTAGAAAAATAAAAGCAGGGGATGTGCTGATAAATGATTTCTACTCCTTCCACGTCACTCACAGATGCATAAGTAGCAGTCCCAATCTTCCTCTATTGATCGAACTTTTATGTGAAGGAAAATCTATCTGACACTGAATGGCACTGGTCACATAACTTGTCACATTGCTGGACTTCATGTGTTGGGTAGGTGTTTAGATGTGTTGGGTTTCTCTTAATGAATGAGACAATGGAGACACTGACAGTGAGAAAGAAGGACAGAAGTGATGTAGGATCAATAGAAGAAGTGGAATTGCAACGAGAAGATAAGTAGTAGAAGAAAAGTGGGAAGAAGCCGTGAAAGAAAGGGGAAGGAAGAAGAAACGTGGCAGCCGCCAATTATAATTTTCATTCAATCATCAACTGCCGCGATTACAATGAAAAACCATATAAATAGTAAAAAGAAACCTACTAGTGACGGGCTTGTGCCAACGTGCTACTACAAGCCCAACAATAATAAAAATCAACAATAACATAAATCGTGATGTCCGCATCAAGAAGCTTTAGGGAGAAATATGCTTTCTTGGTATCCCTTCAGATAATTATTTCTTGCAACATTCCTAAAGATGGCAAAATGTGAAATTGATTTTTCCCACTACCTTTCTGCAGAAAAGCAAGACCTATTCAAGATATTTTCAACCGTAGTTAAAGCTGAACTTTTTAGTTGAGGAAACTTTATTCCCTCAACTGTGCTAATTGCCTTCTGTTGTGTTGCAGCTCCATCTTTTACGCCAAGGACACCATACCTTTCTCTGGTTCATAATCATTATATGCAATCCCTGGTTAGTATATCATCACAACTCAAATTATGCTAATTAGGTGCAGAAATCATATTGACCTTTAAAACTCCAATATTATGCTAATTAGTTGCTGCAATCATATTGCCAAAATGACGACAGACAAGATATGCTTTTTAACTGTCAATTCTGATCTGGTATATTCTTCCAAGTGATTAAGCTATATATTTTTAAGTTCACAGAACAGGTCTTAATGCATCAAATATAACAAAAATGGGAATGTAGGTGGGTGAGGCCCTGGACCTGTAATTTCTGTTCTAAGGATTATATTAATGAAAGGGCGTGCAGTGAAAGCCTTAATGCCCTTTATATTTGACAAACAGGCATGTTGTATGAACAAAAGAAGTATGCTAACATGCCATACACTTACACGCTTTCTCACTATTTAATTTGAAAGACTACAAGTGATAACAATGAAAGGGGTTAAGAATATAGAAGTAATGATTATGTCATTTTAGCTTAATTCTTTGTTTTATTACTCCCTGCTCCACAACCAAAAAATAAGACTGGTAGGGGGGGGAGGGGGTTGGGGGGTTGTTGCTCTGATATCTTTTCAGCTGGTCTTGTGGATAACCTTCTCTCCTGTTTTCAGAGGCACGAACCAATTTGCATTGCTGCTGAGAAGAATGCAGATGAAGGCAGTGAAGAAAAGCAAAAGCAAGCACTCTAAGTGTGTCTTCCTATGTATGTCTTTATTTTTTTTGGCTTTTCTTTCTTCCTGTTGGATAGACAAGTTCTGAAAACAGTTCATAGGGTATCTGGGTATGTGCTTGGCAAAGCCATGTTGAGAAAAAAAAAAGATGAAAGAACCTGAACTGGGTAAAACCCAGATGGAGTTGTAGCACAAAGGGAAATAACCAAGGGTAGAACCTGACTGTCAATGGATGATTCATCAGTTTTCGTTGAAACCACTTGCAAGTCTATGTAGTTAGGTTCTTCAGTATATTTTTGAATCTTGAGGTATGGATGGAGGCATGGAGAAAACACATGAGAAGAGGATCAGATTTTCTAACTGTTCTTCTTATATGCTTTCCTGTTGGACTGCAGAATATCAGTAACATTTGTAGACAAGGATGGAGAAGAGAAGCATATCAAGGTCCCTGTTGGCACGTCGATGTTAGAAGCTGCACATGAGAATGATGTAGAGCTTGAAGGTAAATATTAAACATGTTCGGTTAAGCTTAAAAAAATAATTAAAAAGTTACTTTTCAAGTCACTTTTTGTTTACAAACCATGTTTGGAAATATTGATTTTTGCCGACTTTTATATTAAGAAAGTAATTCTTAAGTCTTAACTGATTGGGAACGTATTTATTTCCTACTTTGACCAATAAATAATAAAATATGTTTTAAACCTTACTCTTTTAATTATAATTGATGTTAAGAAACTGCTGATTTGGTATTTCCATTCTGCAGTTCATACTAAATTTCTCTTCTTTTCAGATGAATTTTTGGAATAAATTTTTACCAAACTCCATATTTGTAATGGAGTAGTAATTCGATCGTAGTGACATGCTAATTGGGCTTGATGATAGTATCTTCCATGCAAATATGTCAAATTTCCGATCAAATAATATAACACCGTAATATTAATATTTTCCTGAATAATATTTATTGAGCTGGCTAAATTATTTGAATTTTATTGCAGGAGCATGTGAAGGATCGCTTCCTTGTTCTACCTGTCATGTTATTGTGATGGTATGTAGTTGCAGTTGAGAACAGATAGTTCACGAATTATCTTCGTTCCCCGCATGCCCTACTCCCATTAGAGAGTGACTTTTATCTGTTCAGAAAAAAGGACAAGACATTAATTGCGTGTTTGGTATATAGTACTGTGAATAATGGACAGGGTAATAAACAATATTTCAGCTTATTTTTCTTCAATAATATTCCTTACGAAACATGTCTATAACTTTTGATGCTTTTTGACAGGATGTGGACTACTACAACAAACTAGAAGATCCAACGGACGAGGAGACTGATATGTTAGATCTCACACTAATGTGAGTGGACTGTAAAAATTACAGTCCACTAATGACTGTAAGTGTAGCAAGTTTCTTTTAATAAATAAATCACTCGATGATATGTAGCTTCTCCAATTATTTAAATGTGTATTTGATGATACTCTGCAGGTCTCGTTTGGGTTGTCAAATAATAGCAAAACCCGAAATCGTTGGCATTCGTTTGGCACTTCCTGCTGCTACACGAAACTTTGCTGTCGACGGATATAAACCTAAACCTCATCGGATCATTCTTATTGCAAAAACATCAATTTTGAATTTCTATCTCTTGTGTGGTGCTCAATAATTGCTATATTTTTCATTCTCATTCTCAATAATGAGAATCAAAACGGCCTAAAAGTGGATGATATTTATTGAATTTATTTCTCTAAAAGATGGTGAAGAATGTTTTATAAAATTAATGGTCTTCATTTCCTTTAAAGTACAAATTGAAAAAAAAAATAGAAAATAAATTTTAGTAAGTTAGGAGTGTTGGAATATTGCAAAAACATCATTTGAATTTTTTTTCCCAACATTATTAGAGAGAGAAATGGAAATTATCATCTAATATATAAGGGTAGTTCAATGAATAAAAATTAAGCATGCATTTTTAATAATTATTAATTGCAAAATTGTAAGCGTCTATTTGATTCAGTAGCAAGATTTGTCAGCCCATTAACTTCAGCCAAAGGATCAGTAAATAATTTTGGACTAGATTTGGTGGGGTGCGCCAGGCCCGTGCAGTAGTGCAACGCATGGGCGACGCTCGAAGGTCCAGGCAGCAAGCTACCTTATTGGACCTTCCCCCTTAAAAAATTAATTTAATATCGTGTGGGCCATTGGCCCACATATCAGATATTAAACTGATAAGAACAGATACTACACTTGATCTTAGCCAAAAGGCCGAGAAAGGTATGCTTAATTCAGTTTTGGCCCAGTTATTTTATAATGCGCAGCTCTCTCTCATGTTTCCTTTGGGGTTCGATGTGGGATATATTGGATGGGAATTTCACCACTCATAAAACCGAAGCACGTGTGTTTGTACCTTTTATGAGTGAATAACTTTAACATCAAATAATGAAAATTGACTTTAATATGTAGATAAAATATTGGTTTTTTTTTTAAATACTTTCTTTTGATTTTTTCAACATTGTAAAAATAAATAAAAGTTTTAATTGCTATCTTCTGTTTAATATTTTTTGTCCAGTGAATAAAAAAAATCATTAAAATAATATTTCATATCAGTTGTTATTTTTGTAAAAGATGAGAACGGACAAAAGTTACGTAAATAAATTAGTGAGAAGACTTTACTAAGGATTCGTTTGATTGCAATAATGGAATTTATGTGGAAAGAAAATGAATTTCAAGTAATTGAATTGTCTAGAATTTGTTTTACTATAATTGTCAATTAAGTGTGATTGATTTGTATAATTTTCACTTAGAAAATATTGAAATTTTGGATCTTTAGACGTTCGTTTGACTTTATTTTTCATGAAAATTGTTCATTAGAGGGATAAAATTTGTTTCCATTAAAAGGAAAAAAATTGCCTAGAAAAAGTCAAAAACCGGTGGGAAAAGTTTTTCCTCAAAAATCAAGAAAAATAATCAAAAAAGAGGGTTGGGTGGAAAACCATTTACCAAGAAAATTTTGCCTATCAAACAAACAAAAATGTGGAAAATGGAAAATCAATTCCTAATTTCATGGAAAAGAAATACTATCGAACATGGCCTAAATGTTAATATACAAAGGATCAACCTTTAAAAGTGGGCAAAACAAAGAGTAAAAATGACTAGATTTCTTGATCTACCAAGGATCAACCTTTGAAAGTGGAAAACACGTCTATTATCTAAACTTGCATTTTGTTCTCAGTTGCAAGGTGTGCTGTAATGGGCCTTGCGTGAAACGCCTCTTCTTCTGCCTTTGCTTGTGTAGAAGTTGAGATAGAACGATTTTTGGTAGTGAATTGAGTAGAAACCATGCATGATTGTTTCAATGCATATTGAAATATGAGATTTATGTTACTTATGAGCTGTAAAGGATGTTTCTAATGATTAATCAGAGTTGAACGTGTTGAAATATTTTATAAGTGCTATGAAAGTAATATTTGACCCTTCATTTACCATTTTGATCTAAATATAAAAGAAATGCAAACTCTTGTAAATAAACGTTTTTTATTATATATGCACGCAATGGTGAAGTACATACTTGAATGTGGGTGTTAGAATTACAACTAAGCCCCCGTTTGATCCCCATTAAAATTCTCATTCTCATTCTTCTACTCATTTTCAACCACACATTCTTCAATAAAATAATATTTTCCATCACATCAATAACTTTTCCTTCTTTTTCAACCACACATTTTCCATCAATCCACTATTCCAAAATACATTCTTCCAAAATAATATCCATCAAACATACTCAATGAATAAATGACAAATGCAATATATGAATTAATGTGAATGTTAAAAAATTTATAATTAATACCAAAAAATATATATGTAACAATAAATGTTAAATCATTTATATTAAATGAATATAATTTAATTCCCAATTAGGTGAAATTTGATTCTAATTAACATATATGAACGTGAATAATGAACCGTATCATTAAATGTGAAATTCTAATAAATATTAATAAAATAAATGTGATTGTTAATTAATTGAGAATTAATAATAGAAAATACATGCACAAACAATGATTTTGAAGTTTGTTACAATTTGTAAATTAACTACATATTGAAAAACGGAAAGTCAGATATCATTGAAATAATTGAATTGTATTAGTGTTATAATCTTCCAAAAAAGATTCTCATTTGATGTGATATTTAAGGGGCATTTAATGCACATTATTGAAAAGAAAATGCATTTTATCATGTAATATGATGTGATGGAAAATATGTTGTTAAAAAATAAATTTTTTTTGATGTGCATGTAATATTATTTTATTGAAGAAAATGTGGTTGAAAATGAGTATTGAAAGAATGAATTTTGAGAATAAAGTAGATCAAATGGGGGCTTAATATAGTATAGATTAGTCGAACTGAGTAAACTAATGAATTTATTAGGAAATCAACGACAATGTATGCAAACGAATTATTCTGCTTGTACAAAAGTGACGTTTTGTAAAGAAAGTTGTCAACTTTTTTTGTATAAGTAGCATGGTTGGTATGCAAACTTAGGAGGAAAAGGTGAATCCTCAGTGGCGTTTTGTAAAGAAAGCTGTCAACTTTTTTTTGTACAAGTAGCATCGTTGGTATGCAAACTTAGGAGGAAAAGGTTAATCCTTGTTTGAGCATAATCTTTAAACAACTTTTTTTTTTCAATTATTTTAATCACACATTCTCATAATAAAATAATTTTACACGTAAATTCAAAATTTATTTTACTTTTAACTATACATTCTTCTAAAAATTAATATTACAAAATTCGTTCTTTCAAATAATGGGACTCAGGGTGTGTTTGAACCACATTATTTTCGAAGAATGTATTTTGGAATAGTAGATTGATAGATAATGTGTGGTTGAAAAAGAATGAAAAGTTATTGATATAATTGAAAATATTATTTTATTGAAAAATATGTGGTTAAATTTTGAAGTTTGACACATGGATTTGTAAGCCACCTAAGCGACGTTAAAATCATGAATAATGCTATCTAGCACTAATAATGCTACACCATCAATTTATGTGGAATTAAATGATAAGCTCAATGGAAGGTAAAATTAAATAATTCATTTAATTATACTTTTTATTTAGGGCGTGTTCGGTTGAGATTAAAATCGGATTAAAATCGAAAAACTAGTCGTTATATTGACTTTTATTAGACGAATGAGACACGATAACGGCTATATTTTCAATTTTAATTGAACTTTGAGCAATACCGAACACGCCCTTAATGTCATATTAGTATCATTTAAAATATTTTTTTAATACTAACAGCGTTAAATAACATTATTCTAAAATTATTTATGTAAATGTTAATAGTGTCTAACTTGGAACATATCTGAAACTTAAGCGACGTAATTGAGTCGGGAAAAAAAAATTAGCGACCTAAATCAAACATTTCTGAAACTTGAGTGACCTCCATTGTTTCTCATCCCTCCACCCCGGACCCCGGTCAGTCCACAAAAACCCTACTCAGGTGTCCAAACGCACCATCACAAAAACCGCCGTCATAATCTCCTACCGCCTATCGCCGCCGTATTCTGACGTCATGCTCAGGGCATCCGCCACCGCCCAGTCCTCAGCCGCTCTCTTCAACCATCGTCACACCACCGCCACCTCAACTACAATCATTGCAATCGCAACCACTATCATTTCCATTATAACTATTAAGACCATCAGAGTTTTCTGAATTCACTTTTCTCATCGGAATTTAATTATAAGCTAAATAGAGCCATCTTCATTTATATACTCAGGTATCTTGGTCTACTCCTATTTAATTCTCGATATGTTGGCGGTGTATCAGCAATTTTCTGCCTTCAGAAGCTTAAAGGAAGCCGCTTCACAGTTTCAGCTTCTTGATAACCACAAAAGGTCACATTTTCTAATTTGCTAATTAATAATAATTTATTTGATGTTAGAGATTGTTTATTTAATTCAGTTGATGGAGATCCTTCGATTGTTTATTTAATTTAATTTATGAAGATTCTAAGTTTGTCTTATTGCTTATCTGCTGACTATCATTCTTTATTTGTAATACAGATAAGGAAAAATAAAGTTTGCACTTAGAAGTTTGCTTATACAAATACAAGTATCGAAGAAGTTTAAATTTATACAATGATTTTCCTGTAATTTCTTTGTATTAGCACAAGTTGCTAATTTAAACGAAATCTTCTTGCTGCAGTGAGCGCATTTTCTTTTTCGCACTGATTCGGATTTCAATCTATACTACTACGCAGGAGGAATGCAAAATGGAGGTCACCAAGAGCAGCCATAATTCCTAATTTTCATCTCCCAATGCGCAGTTTTGAAGTTAAAAATAGGTAACCATTACCCTTTGTTTCCAAGCTTTAGACCTTTGCATTCTTCTTTTGTTAATTTTAATAGGACAGAAAATGTGCTGATTCAGGTTTACTTGTCCTTGCAAATCAATTCCTTTATAAGACCATCTCCAATGCAAGACCCTTTGCACCAAAATGCACCAAATTTTGGTTCAAAGGGCCTCCAATGGAGCATAATCTTTTCCAAAATGGTGCAAAAGTGAATAGTATTCCAAAATGGTGCAAAGTCAATTTTGCCCTTTCCTTTACCTTGCCAAAAGTATGATGGAGGTTATTTGTGTCATTTGGTTATATAATTTTCAATATTATTATTATTGTTATTATAAATCAAGGATAAAGAGGCAATATTATTAGTATTATTATTTGCATTGAAATTAAATTTGAAATGTTAAAAATAATAATTACTTAATTAATTAAANTTTTACTAGGCTCGGCGGGGCGGGGCACCCCCACCCCGCCCCGCCCCGCCAACCCATCGGGGCGGGTTTTTTTGCCATCTCTAATAAAGTCTGAATTATGGTGATGCAATTTATTTCTTAGATGATTAGATCTGAAATTTACACTTTCAAATTGTTGTTGATCCTTGCATTACGAGTTGAAATATTTCACTCATTTTTTCTAGGTGAGAAAATATAAACTAAGTACTGTACAATTTGATAAATGCTACTTCTCAATTAAATGATAATAGTACGTTGGATACCTTTGGCTTGAATTACTAATTTGTGGAACCACCTGCAAAAAGATTGAATGATTTATGATTGATGAACGTGCAATGTCTTTGTTGGCTCTTTTTGGTTGAGATTTTTTAGTTTGTACCATCTTAACTCTAAAACGAAGTTTAGATGTTATTCAGTAATTGAATTGTGTCATCTAGATGTGCTTGCACTTGCTAATTGTTAATTATAATTTCTGGTCTCCCTCTCCCATGATTTACCACTTATGGTTGCCTTTTTTTCATGTGTACTTTGAGTACTAGGTGTACTAAGAACAATTTTATGTAAGAAGGAAATGATTTTAAAAGATGTTTTCTGTATGGTACTTGTGAAAGATAACACTGTTCACATTACAGTAGAATATTATATTATACTAGAAATATGGCCTTGGGCATCGATAATTACTTTCTAAAAAAATTACTAAAGAAAAGATAGATTTTGTTCAAAGATAATACAATGTTTTAGTCTTTTAGACTTGAATACCTCTTCTCCCTTTTGTTTGCAGGACTAATACGGAAGACATAAAGTCACTTCGACTGATAACAGCCATTAAAACCCCATATCTACCAGATGGCAGATTCGATCTAGAAGCTTACGATGCCTTGGTGAATATGCAGATTGAACATGGTGCCGAGGGTGTGATTGTAGGTGGCACCACCGGTGAAGGCCAGTTGATGAGCTGGGACGAACATATAATGCTCATCGGCCACACTGTCAACTGTTTTGGTGCTTCCATAAAGGTTATTGGAAATACAGGAAGCAACTCAACTCGAGAAGCAATGCATGCTACCGAACAAGGCTTTGCCGTTGGAATGCATGCAGCTCTTCATATCAATCCTTACTATGGGAAGACCTCGTTGGAGGGCTTGATTTCTCACTTTGAGAGTGTACTTCCCATGGGCCCCACAATCATATACAACGTGCCATCACGAACCGGCCAAGATATTCCCCCATGTGTGATTCAAACTGTGGCTTGGAGTCCCAACTTGGCCGGTATCAAGGAATGTGTTGGGAATGATAGGATAGATCAGTATACGAGCGATGAGATTACCGTGTGGAGTGGAAATGACGATCAGTGCCATGATTCGAGGTGGGATTATGGAGCTGCAGGTGTGATATCAGTTACTAGCAACTTGGTTCCCGGTCTTATGAGAGACCTAATGTTTCAAGGGAAGAATCCATCTTTGAATTCAAAACTCTTGCCTCTAATCGATTGGCTTTTTCACGAGCCAAATCCTATTGGCTTAAATACAGCTCTTGCTCAGCTTGGAGTTGTCAGACCAGTTTTCCGCTTACCATACGTACCTCTTCCTTTGGCAAAGAGAGTGAAGTTTGTGAATATAGTGAAGGAACTCGGACGGGAGAATTTTGTTGGAGAGAAAGATGTTCAGGTTCTGGATGACGATGACTTCATTTTGATCGGTCGATATTAGCTGATATTCAGTGCGAGTTTTCTTGAATTCCATTTTAAACATTAGAATGACAGTTTTTCACGCGTTGCCTTTTTCTGATTGGCTGACGTCTTAGTTTTGTATTGCTAATAAGCATTTGTAAATTATTCTCTCACTAATATCAGAACAGATTCTTTTAATTGTTTGATTTTCTGCTTCTCTCCCACTTATGTGCGTCTGCTTGTCTACACTGCTTCAGTCTTTTTATGAGAGTTTTGGTTTCAAGTTTCTCAATTTAAACCTTATTATGGTTATGTTGAAGGAAATTGGCTGCCCCCATTCTTCATTCCCCAGCTGTCCTTTTTAATTTCTTTTACCAGTGTGGATCTTAGGTCTCATTTGGCTAAGCTTAAAATTTGCTTAAATTTGATTTTTCTTGTGAATTGTGGTGTATTTTGAATTTGGCCAAGGTAAAAAATTCTAATCCTAAATATGGTTTACAAGTTTAGATTCGTTCGTGATCTAGACATGGATATCGACTTTGTCTACTTTTTATGACTTTGTCTACTTTTTATCTTCAAGTAGGCTATGAAAATTCAAGGGTTACTTTGTCTTAGACCCTGTTTCATATGTAATCTTTTCGATGGAAGTAGGAAAAGATTTTTTATTTTCCACCTTTAGTTCATTTTTTTTTGATAATCGTGGATGTCCGGGTCAGCTTGCGTGCACATCGACTAATCCTACGGGGCCCTGAAGTTTACGATCGGATACTCACTTCAGTGACCCTGAGGGGACTCGAACTGGTAACCATTGGGGAACAAACTCAAATCTGACCAATTGAACAACCCCTTAGGGTTCACCTTTAGTTCATGTTTGACAGCAAAACTTTTGTATGCAATTCATTTTCCCATTTTCACTCACCGCCCAATTTTCAACCTTTTGAATGAATTTGTTTTCC
>CAIGRF010175908.1:0-10921 GCA_903798235.1 Fraxinus ornus
CATTTGAATTTTTAATCTCGCGTCATTATTGATTTAGCGATTGTCCAACTGTACCTGCCAAACAATAAACTATAAAAGTTATTGAATTTCCAGTTCAATTCAATATTTATCAAATGATCACTAGAATTTAGTGTAGTATACCAATTTAAAAACTCTATTAAAAACTTTGTAAGTTTTTTCTTTTATTTAATGGAGAACAAATTATAAGCAATAGTAAATTTATCCATTCATATCATACAATATTAACTCTTCTAAAGTCTCAAAACAATATTCTTCTAGAATTATTCTCCAGGAATATTGATATAAATAAACTATTATTTTTTAGAAGCAATTAATTAAAATTGCATTTTCCAAGGTCAATACAATATTTACATTGAAATGTCTAAATTGTGATTTTTAAAAAAATAACCACATAATATTCTTCAAAAATATTAATAAATATAAAATTGTGCTTCTTTCAGAACAACACAATATTTTTTTTATAAAAAAAATTGATTTGTATTAATTTATTCAAACAATTCTACAATGTTCTCTTGGAATATTTAAATATCTGAATCATATTTCGTTCTAGAATAACAATAATATCACGCTTTTCAGAAGTAATAACATGTTATTGTTTAAAGTAATTATGTAAGGATTTACTCTTCAGTAGTAAAAATATAATTTACGTTATATTTTATATTATTATACTCTTCAAGAGCAAATAAAATATAACTAGAATATTATTGAGAATTATAATATGATATTTCAAGAGTATGTTATATTTTATTATTACTTCTTCAAGAGCATTATATAAGAATATTGAAAAAATTTAATTCATGATTTTCAGGAGCAAATAATATTATTCTAAAACATTAATTATAATATTTTGCTACTTCAAGAGCAACAATATGATAGATTTTCAATTTAAAACTTTTAAAGGGACATCTAAAGATATTGAATCAGGTTAAAAATATTAATTATCATACAGACAAGATGTAATCTAAAAATTAATCATCAAACATGTATTGGGAAAAAAATCTTTATATATATAGAAGTTTAACATAATTGACTAAGTCTTTTACCAACATGTAAAAGATACCAAACATGTGAACTCATATATGTAGAAATTAAATGAATGAATAACTTCAAAATGAATTTCAAGTACATATAAGTTAAAAGTATGGATTCCACATATCAAAAGGCATGAATTTAAGGTATGAATCATAAGGCAATGATTGGTGCAGAATTAATATATATATGTGTGTGTGTAAAAAAAATTAGCACATGTAAAAAAAATTTGAGAATTAATGCATATGTATATAGAAAAAAAATTCACACGTCGCTAAATTGATTTCGGTACACGTGATAGATTATTTTGCTTATAAAAATTATTACCTTCTAACTAATTAACTTTGATTTTTAGATAATAAAAGCCAGTAAACTTGTGTATATTATAATGAGAATCAAAGTCCTATATTTATAGGGATACAATAGTAATAATTTTTAAATATGTAAAGGTACAATTGTTATTCACTAATAAATTTGTTATTTACGATGTAAAGACAAATATAAGAATAGAGTAAAATTCTAAATCAAGAAGAGTTCAAATGGTTATAAACACGTAATTGCGAAGAGGTGAGGAGAAAACAATCCATTGTAGAAACATTTAAATTGAACGTGATTACCAATGCCAAGGGTACAATTAACTCATTTGAATATTTTCTCCTTTAAGTTTTCATATAAAATTACTAGCTTATATCATTAGTAATTGCTACACACGAAAATTGAATTATTTTTCTAATTGAAGTGGGCTCCGTGTGAGTAAAATATTATTATAAAAAGTGGGGTCCACCCTCATATGTGTATTCTGTCATTTTTACAGAATTTTTTTTCTGTAACTGCATCATCTCTCGTCATAATAAGACAGACAATTTAATTGCAATTTTTATTTTATTAATATCTTGACCAAGAAATACTTGCTTGAATTAACAAGGAAGTGATACAGCTTAATTATGAGACAACTGGAGGAGTGTTTTAGAATGTGTCCAATCATGCAAATTCAATATTTCTCTAAACAACAAAATACATAAAAATAAGATTATTATTTTAATTATGTTGATTCATAATTCATTCAAACCTCTCCGGCTAGCCATCATAGGATTAAGGTTATTTAATTATGTTTCAAAACAAAGAAATGATGAATGCCTTTTTATTAGAGGATGAGATGTTAGATGAATGAAGCAAAATATTAAGATGGATGTATTGACATATTGAAACGAATAAGATAAGAAATAAAATATGTTAAAGAAGATGACATCTTAAGAGACTCGTGTTCATAATCTCAGTAGAATATGTTAGAAGATGAGGGCTAATCAAAACTAACATGATCCGTTAAGTTGTTAAGAATTTAGTTGCTTTGAATTTTCAAGTAGATCCAACGATGAACTGAACATTTCAGAATGACAAGAAATAATTTANATTGGATTAAAATTGAAAAATTAGTCGTTATTGTTGACTTTTATTAGACGAATGTGACCCAATAACGGCCATATTTTCAATTTTAATTGAATTTTAAGCTGTACCGAACATAGCTTTAGTTTGTCTATGTTCTTTGCTTTATGTGTCATGAACTCATGGAAAGCTCTGAGTTTATTTATTTATTTATTTTTGTGTGAATTATGCTTCTCTTGCATACATGTTACCATATGTACGCTCACCCTTCAGTGAACCTCTCACATCTACCGGTAAAAACTCGTCAGAGCTTTGAGATGTCTTGCCCAGTGAGTTACTTGTTCATTTATTTTCTTAATCTTATAGTGTGTCTGGGAGCGCTTCCTTCACAATTTTAAGCAATTAAATGACCTTTTCCTAAAAGCAGAATGAAGCCCATCTTGCAACAAAATCTGACATTGGCAGAATGAAATACCGAAGAAGCCCATTTGTCATGCAAAATCAATTAAATCTTAAGGGCAGAAATGTTATTTTTGTCATTATTACGGTCCATTATTGCGGCTGCAAGTCAGATATCTTGGAAATTGGTGAGAAGCAACGGTGCAATTTTGGCTTGACAACGGTTGAAATTTTAATTTTAAGTGCAATCAGACGGGCACTTAGTTTGACTAATGGAAAAGCCGACGTGATAGTCTAGTTGGCGAATAACTTGACGACCACATCACCTTTTCCATTAGTCAAGCCAAAGAATGTGGCCCGACTGATCAGAATGGTTTGACAATCCACAGAAAACAATTTCAGTTTGAACTAAAATCTCCATAGATACACGGAACATTGTCATAATTTAGTTCACAGAAGAAATGCTGCGACCCAAATTACAACTCGACGCACTGAAAGAATCAACTTACCACGCACAAAGAATTTTATGTTTTTCCCCTCAGTTACAAGACCAATTCTAAAGTGGATTGCTAATCAAGAAATGAATTTGAACTACACAACTACATGAATAATAACAGAGAACAGCCAAATGATTAGCAACAAAACTCGCGGTCAAATGAAGTTTCTGATGTACTTTTGGCATGTTATCGTCCTATAGAGGAAAGATCTTCGTAAACCATCTTCATGTCAGGCCTTTCTGCTGCAGGAAGGATACATTTGAGAGCAATCTGAAGCAGCGTGTCAAGAATTTTCAGCGGGTGCTCCGTGTTTCTTGTTTCTACGATCTGTTGATCAAAACACTCAACTGACCGGTTCTCTGCAGCCATAAGCCTCACCCATTCTGTTAGGTCCATCACTTCTGGCTCACAAGGAACAATTTCTGCAGGATTCTTTCCCGTCAAGAGCTCAAGCAGAATAACCCCAAAAGCATATACATCACTCTTTAATGACGGGCAAGGTTTACTTGTACAAGTGAATTCAGGTGGCATGTAGCCAAGAGCACCTGCATTTAACACCTGTTCGGCTGTCCCAGTTGATGTCAATAACCGATGGAGACTATAATCGGTCAGAAGTGCATTTATGTTAGAAATTTCAATTAAAATGTTAGTGGATTTCAGATTGCCATGAGGTATGGCACTTTCGTTATGTAGGTAACTAAGACATCGAGCAACATCAAGAGTGATTTTGAGCCTTTCATTGAGAGACAATGGAGGGAGTGTTCTGGGATCTGTCTCTGCAGATTACATTGAAGAGGACGCTAGGTTAACCATTTACTGAAAAAATATAGCAAATCAATGATCTAGCTAGAAGAGTTTCTAAATTGATATGTAACTGAAAAATAGAACGCATATTTCGGGTAGCATTGAGGAAATGGAAACCTGAAAGTTGGGAAGTATACCGTGTAGATAGAGCGCCAGACATGGAGCATTAATATAATTAGATATGATTAGCTTCTCATGCTCTTTGGGACCCCAATAGAAACCCTGAATGGAAACCAAATTTGGATGTCTAATATTTCCTAGTTTCTTTGCTTCTCTCGCAAATTCTTTTCTACCTTTCGCTATCCCTTCTTTTAGCCATCTTACAGCCAACTCATGACCTGAACCAAGCACGGCCTTGTACAATGTTCCATGGCAACTCATACCGATAACTTCTGCAGGTGCAGATGATAACTCTTCTGCAGTGAATTTCAAGGAGTCATCAAAAAGATGTAGATCTCCAGCCAGTTTATCTGGAGAACAAACCTTGAGCGTACTGGGATTTTCAGATAGATGCTGAATCTTTGGAGGTGATGAGTCAGCAGCTGACATCGCAGATTTACTAGTTGATTCAGGAAGGTTTTGATCTTTGGATCCACGTATGGCTGATGAGATGGCTTGAGGATGAGAACCAGATTCGATTTGTGATGAAGATAAATCTGTAGGAATACAAAATATAAGTTCTCGCAGGATCACAGTATTATCGAAATAATGATGTATCATGACTAGGAGAAATCTTGTCTACTACTTACCTTTCTTTACACTGGAGTCTTTTGAGGTTGTCTTCTCTCCACGTGCTCGATGGGTTCTGCAGTAGATCATCAACGTCAATAAAGCTATAACAGAAGCACCAGCAACCAGGCAAGCAATAAGGGCAGCCCTGATAGCAGATTTCGTTTGAGTATGATGCCTCCCAAAACTTAGACTGGGTCCAATTTTTGGTGACGTTGCTTCATTCTGGAGTACGAGGAAGGAATTTCCAGGATGAAATGCTGAACCGGGAAACCTTTCCAAGTTTTTTGGTACAACTCCAGAGAGATTATTGTAAGATACATTAAATCCTCTCATTGTGCCCGGGAGATCATCAGGGATGTCACCTTCAAGATGGTTGTTAGATAAGTCAAGATGTACCAAATTCTGAAACTTACCAAGCTCAGGGGGAAAATTTCCTGTAAGTGCATTATGTGACAGATCAAGAGATTCCAGGCTGTAATTTTGGTTGATAAGAGCCTGAATTGGAATTGTACCAGCGAAGTTGTTGAAAGAGAAGTTAATAGCGGTTAATTTTGTTGAGTTAAAAAGGCTAGGAAGGAGGAAACCGTTAAGTTGATTAAGGCTAAAATCAATTTCTTTTAATTCTGGATATGTTCCTAGAATAGGCGGGATAACACCTTCTAGCGAGTTGTTGGAAATCTTTAATGAAGTAAGCCTCAAGAATTGAGACGTTCGGTTCGGCAATGCCCCTGTCAATGCATTAGAGCTTAATGCAATAACCTCAACATAATTTCCCCAACTCTGAATTTTGGAGAAGTTTCCCGTGAGCATATTATTACTCAGATCTATGACAGAACAATGCCCTACTCTGGCAGGCAACAGACCTGATAGCCTGTTACAAGACAAATTTAGATTCTTCAGATTCCCAGAAGTAATACTTCCTACAGGACCTGTCAGAAGAGAAACAACAAGCAACTTAATTGAGTATTGGAATTGCAGAAGTAATATAAGAAAAGAAGCAAACCAAAAACTTGAATAGACAATATCATGAACCATTTATGAGAAGCACTCCATCTTAAGCAATCAAACATACTGGTGGAAATATTAGTAGAGATTTTATTTAAGGTAGTTTCCAAATTTGATGCTTATTTTATGAAACGTTATTAGAGTTTGATTAATAAAATTTATTAGATGTTTCTATCTTAGAATAGGATCTTATATAAAGGGGCTTATGCGTTGTAATACATAGAACTTGATATGAATAAAAATTGATACTTTCTTTCCCAATTTCTCTCCAGTCTGTCTAATCCTTCCCCCCTTTTTATCTCCCTCCTTCTATCTCCCCCTCTTCTTCTCTTTTCCCCCTCTCCCATAGTTCGTTCAAATTCTAAACTTATACATCCACATCCATGGCCACAAAAATTGTCATGGGCACAAGGTCATAGGTGTAATGTAAAAATGAAGCCATTCCTTACCCTCTCTCCATCCTTCTGTTTTTTTTTTTTTGTTGGCCAAGCATCCTAACAAGGATTCTTATTTTCCAAAAATAATTATTATTTCAAAACACATTCGCAGATTCATGTCCATGGTTTTACTTGGAGATCGCTCTTCAACAGTATTGATTTTGGATTCATTAATTGCTTTTCTCCCTTTCTATCAGCCAAAAGAATATAAATAGACTTATTCCTTCACATATCTTTGGCAAGATTTTATAATACAACCGATGTTTTACACACATAATTTCTGAAGTCTGTGAATTCGATCCAATTCCACAGTGCTAGATTTGATATTGGCATTATGATAAGGAAATTCACACATGTTTTCAGCCATATTAGCCAATGAAACAATTTTCGTTTTTCATATGGTAATATTTTTGTCTCTTTAAAACAATTTTTTATATGGCAACCTATTATGAGTGAAACATTTAGCAGTAGATAATCTAAAAATGGCTTGATCGAAGACACCATTAAACTCTGATAAAACATGCCATTGGACAATCACAGTAGTAAATTGAAACGGTTATAGTAATGCCTTAAAACCAACATACCTTCAATCTGATTAAGGCTGAGATCTAATTCAGACAAGACCATAGAGCTCTCCTGCAAAAGACCTTGTGGCAGTGATCCAGACAACTGATTGTTGCTAAGCTTGATAACTCGGAGGGAGACAATAAAAGTAAACGAAGGAACATTTCCAACAAAATGATTATTACTTGCATCAAACACCTCTAGACTGTCGAAATATGGCATTCCATCATGAGGGAAGAGCTCTCCAGTCAAGTTATTATGACTGATATTTAAATACTGAATAGAAGAAACAAAATCCGAAGTCCCTATTCCAAGGTCCAAGGATCCCGAAAAATTATTGCTGCTTAGGTCAACATACATCACACCACCTAATTGAGCCAAAAGGTCCATGACATTTCCTGAAAAATCATTAGAGCGCAAATCCAGATACTTTAACAGCTCAAATCCAGTAAAACCAGAGGGAATTTCTCCAGCCAAGTTGTTTGATGAAAGATTTAAGAGAACCAAGTTCTTTAAACTGGTTAATGGAGAGGGTATTGATCCAGTAAACAAATTTCGAGAAAGATCAAAACTTGCCAATGATTCAATTAAACCGACCTCTTTTGAGATAATGCCACTGAATTGATTATTAGAAATGGATAAGTTGCGAAGCATTTGGAGTCCGGAAATAGCAGGGAAACTAAATTCTCCAACCAGACCTAAATCATTCAGTGTGATTGAAATCACCCGGCCATCAATGCAACTTATACCAAACCAATCCTTGGGGCATCCATCAGATGCCAATGACTTGGGATCCCATGAATCAAGAACTTTCCCTATAGGGTCTTTCTGAATTCCCTTTTTTAACTCCACCAATGCATCTGTGTCTAATTTCCCTACTGCTATTTTTACCAACAACAGTAATACAAAACAAATGGACTGCATCCTTCCCAATATCCAAAAACCAATGAATATATGTTGGAATTGTGGGCTGAAATAGAAGAAAGCTGCTAAAGAATTTCAAGAAAAAAACTCCATATAACTTCAAGAAATTGAAAAGCTATGTAGACAAATAAATTCACAAATATGACAATCAATTCCAAAATATGAAACTGCAACAACAAAACTCAAAGTACAAAACATTTTTTTCCACAGAAACAAAATCTCGAAAAGGTATTCCTCCTCAGTGACGCAACCATTCGAACTACACAGTAGCTGAACTCAACAGAATTGCAATAATTTCAACAAATCATTCCACAATAAATACACGCCCAACTCAACTTTTTAACTAACCCCAAAAGCAACAATAAAAAGGAATCCAACTTTCTTGACAGTAAAACCTACATTTTCGATATGCAGTGAAAAAGGTACTCAGTCAAACAGAACTAACAGTTAATGACAATAATGACTCAAAAGAAAACAACCCCACAATTCTCTACAAAAGCACAAGCACAGTAAAAAGCTCTTTTACTTGTCAAGAAGCGAGGAAAAAGGCAAAGCAGTAAAGAGGAAACTCCCAAAAGCTTTCCTAAGAGGTTGACACTACAATGTAGCATTTAATGTAATTTTGGGTGTCAAGAAATTGACAGTGACGTGGGTAAATAATGGTTGGGCTCAAAAGGGACATCTCGAAGAGCATCATAGATGAGGACTAAGAATGGGTAGGTGGGGTTATTAGTTATACTGTGAAGAAGCTAGACAAAGAGTGGGGGAGTTACAATGTGCGCTCACTGTAGTGTGTCTTTGAGGTGTGGGTGATGTTTTACTAGTCTGTTTTGTGTGTTTCAAGATTTATGACAGCAAATTGGGCTTATGGATCAGATTTGAAGGGCTTGTCCCATTAGATCATAAATTACAAGAATTATGCATAATAAGACAATAATTAAGAATTATAAAATGTATACAAGGAATAAGACAAATAAAAGTACGTGCAAATTAAGAATTACTAATTATTTGAAATTCGCGGTTTTATCCTATCGATTTGTTATTTTGAATAAAAAATTGCCGTTATTATCAATGAAGGGACAAATATGTTGTATAAAATTGTGATAGCAATAACAATGGATCAAATCGAGCCTGCTCAACTCCTAGACACCTGAGCTCAACTCAAATCCACAAATTAAGCTCAATTCGGCCCTTTGGACTGTGAGGCTCATAGGGGGCGAGCTGAACCATCGTAAATTAACTCATTTTTTAATAAATTAATAAAACAAGTCCAAAAAGTGAGCTCTTGAAAAAAGGGTGTCCAACGTTCGTGGCTCTTCTCAAAATGAGTTCGAGCTGAGTCCATGAGCAGCTCGATCCTGTTGCCACACCCATATTGATTGTATTGAATTTTATAGTAGATAAATTTTATCATGAATTTATGTAATCAAGTTTAATGGCGAAATCAATCCCTGCGCTATAACATATTGGTTGGTAAAAAATAAAATTTAGATTTTAATTTAAATAAAAATCAAAAGCTAATTTTAACAAATTTTTATAGAACTCACGATTTTTCAACAACACATTTCATCAAACTTTATCAAAATCTGTTAAAAATCTAATTACAATCCCCACTAAACAGACTATAAGTCTACAATTGAGCTAATGCTTAGAACCAAGTTTGATGAACTTGTCCCAAAGCAAATGCATATGCATATGCATAATGGATCGTGCCTAAACAAGAATCTTAACATTCTTCTTTGTAACTCACCGACCCTTAGCCATTTCACCCACAAAGGAAAAAAAAAATGAGGAAAGTGAGAGCACGAGTAATTTTACTTTTACTACTTTTTCTTTTTATTGAGCTCTTTTAGTTCAACATTGTTAAGAAAAGTAACTGAGTTCTTAAATATTAATTATTATTTTGATATTTAATCAATATGAATTTATACCTAACATGTCCCAAATTTTGGTGTATGTTAGTGATACTTTTGTCAATTGAATATCAGGTTTGGTCGAACTTTTTCTTTTAATAATACAAGTCAGAGTTGAATGTGATTCTTTTAATAATATTAATCAGAGTTGAACGTGCGTTGCACACTATTTTTAAATGTTTTATAAGTATTATGCAGGTAATATTTGACCCTCTATTTACCTTTTTTATCTAAATATGAGAGAAATATAAGTCACTCGAAACAAATGTTCATTATTATACATGCATATAAATAGTGAAACACATACTTGAACGTGGGTATTAAAATTACAACTAAATGTATAAATGAAGATAAATGGTAAATATGATACATGAATTAAGGTGAATGCTAACTAATTTATAATTAATATCAATGAATATATACGTGATAATGAATGTTAAATTATTTATATATTAAGTGAATATAATTTAATTTCCAATTAAATAAAAATGGATGTTAGTTAACATACATGGACATGAATAATGAACTGTATTCTTGAATGTGAAATTCTAATTAATATTAATTAAACGAATTTGAATATTACTTAATTAAGAATAAATAACAAGGGGCATGGACGTGAAATTTTAATTAATATTAATTAAATAAATGTTAATGTTAATTAATTAAGAATTAAATAACTATTTATTACAGTTTGTAAATTAAATACATATTGAAAAACGAAAAATTGGATATTATTGAAATAATTGAATTATAGTATGGCTATAATCGTTATTCTTACTTATATTTTATATATTAGAGATATTGGGATAAAATTTGTTGGGAAAAATTCATAAATCCTAGTTTAAGTTTACACTATTTCAAAAATAAAAAAACATTTTTCATATTTCAAAAATCATATTTTTGACATATACATACACATATATTTATCATAAATAAAATTTATTTATGATTTAATTAATTGTTTTATTAATTAAATATAATGAAGTCACAATTGTACAATTAATGGTCACATATACATAATTAATTGGTCACGTATTATTTTCGAGGGCACAAATCAAAAAATTTATAAGCCACAATTTTTTTGAGGTCACAAATCAATAGTTTTATAGGTCACATTATTTTATCGGTCACGGATCCAAAAATTACAGGTCACAGTTATCTATCAGTCATATATTTTCAAATTTATTGGTCACAGATTAATTTTTAGTCACAA
>CAIGRF010175908.1:13438-26460 GCA_903798235.1 Fraxinus ornus
CTCAAAATAATCTGTGACGTATAAATTTTTTGATCTGTGACCTCGAAATAATTTGTGACCAAAAAATTTGACGATATGTGACCAGTAAATAAATTCGTGACTTATAATTATGAATATGTGACCATTAATCACAAAAATGTGACTTTATTATCTTTATTTAATAAAAATAAATAAAAAATCTGATTTTTGAATTTTTAAACTAAAAACCTGATTTTTGAATTGCAAATTTCAAACACCTTATTTTTAATTTTTTTCCCATTGTGTAATTTCCACAAATTTGTTTTCGTTCAAACTGCAGAAGCCCAACAATACTTTGATAATACAGGTATATATATGGATCAACCTTTTCCAGCCCAACTTAACTATTTCCACTTTTTCATTTACTTTTCAATTTTTATTCTCAAACAAGAATTAGAATTAGGAAAAGTTTCACAAATAACCTTAAAAATCAAATTCTTTCCCAAATTACTTAACCTAATTTCTTCACATTTTTTCTTGATAAATTAAATTTGTTAAACTATTTATTTTTTAAATATTACGAACTAAAACTATTTTTAATTTTTATTTATTTCTAATGTTATTAATTATTGACAGAATTTTTATAATGAAAAAAATGAGAAAATATATAAATTTAAAAATGGGGAGCCTTCAATAGGCGACCGCCGAACACCCATAATACTTGAACCGACCATGGGGATTAGGGATAAGCGATAACGGTGGTGGATTGTGATTGTGGGTGATGGTGGGAGTTAGGCGATAAGTGATTTATGGTGGTGGTCTCATCTAAATTCATGGTGGAATGGTGGCGGACAATGGTGGTTGGTGGCATCGAGAAGACCGTGGATGGTGGTGGTTGGAGACATCGGGATAAACTTTTTCATGAAATTTGCTCGATATTTTTTGTATAACAATATAAATTTTTTGTCCAACAAACGATACAAAGTTATTTGTACAAGAATATAAACATATGTAAACTCAACCAATGAGTTACGTTAAAAAAAAAAAATGAGTTTTATGCTTTTTCAATTATTTGAAAAGGCACTTAAACCATCACAACTATAATGACAGAGCATGTGGGTATCTATCACTACATAATTTCATAAAAAAAATAAGTAAAAACAAAAGGATAGGTTTATTCGTTTAAATAAATAAATAATCAATTTATTAATCCAAGGTCAATACAATGTGACACGTGTCCAAAATATTTGAAAAATTATATAAATTTTTAACTGTCATGGTAGGTTATGCTTATGCCATGTTGAAATGAAAAAGGATTAGGTAGAGATGTGCAAGATTCTTATGTGAAGTGAAACCACCCATTCAAATTTTTAAAGATGAGAATCTTTTTGGGAAAAAATAATAATGATAAATTAATATTTGAAAATAAATAAATAAATCAATTTCCTACTTTAATGATTCAAAATGTGTAATAATCGACTCGATTGATGCAAGTACTACGACCCAATGTTTTTATCTTCTTGCTGTCTCAAGATATTGCCACTATGATCATCGTAAAAAATACTTAAAAGCCAAATCGTTATTACTTTAGAATTTTAGATTAAGAATTGCGTATCGAATATACGATAGTTTTATTTTGGCTGTCACCTAAGAAACCGAGCATATTATAAAAAAAATTAAAACTCATTCTTGAGCTGGGAGTCGTAAAAGGGTTTTATGTCCTGTCAATCTTTTTTTTTTCTTGACCTTCCTCCAATAGAGATGAATTGACAAGCCGTGACGACGAATTCATCGACTTTCTTCATATCTATCTTAAATGTCACTAAAGTGTTCTGGTAGTGGATATGATAATATGGAGAGTGTCTAGATGCATGTACATATTAGAAATAGGTGTTCAAAAACAACTTTCAAGAAGCTTTGCATGTTCCTTTGCCAGAAAATGTTGCTTCAAAATGTTGGTGCGTGCCTCCTATACTTGTGGATATAAAAAAAGTCAGCCCTTGATAACAATTGGAACACCAAAAGGGATGGACCAAAATGTCCTTGAAAATTGCAAGATTGATCCCCCAATTGGTAAGCGCCATATAATAAACTTTTTATCTCTAACTTTTGATTACCGAAAGGTTCATTTTACTATTAAAATAGTTTAGGTTCATATTCTTGATTAACATAAAATACACAGAACAAGAAAAGAAAATCAAAGAACGGATGAGTCTCAGGATGGGAGGTGGAGAAGTGAAACAGGGGAGACGAGACTAGGGAACAAGTAGGGGGTTTAGCAGATGGAGAATGAGAGGTGTTGTGTGGAAGAAAGAGACAAGAAGTTGAGGTTGGATAGTAGGTCTGCAAGGCACGTATTCTAATGATAAGGGATTTGTAGGCATGGCAAAATATCGTGTCCACGTATAGCCTTGTATTTCTCATTCCCAAATGGTGGAATTCCCTAATCAACTAGGAATCATAGCCCCCCTGTTTCCTTAAAATACCAAGTAAAGAATAGGGACAACGGTCGAGCAGTAATTCCTTGATCCCCACATGACCCACCTTGAATGAACATGAATTTCTCGGTTAATCGAGGAATGGTAGGGGGACAATGGTTCCCACCCCATCCTCGTTCCCCGCCCCTACCCGATTAATAAATTATTTTTATAAAATAATTAATAATGAAAGGCCAAGGATCTAAATGTCTTGATGTAAAAATGAGGACCAATTTGCTACACAGACCATAAGTTAGAATCAAAAAAGAAATTTTTCGAAATTATATTGTTATTGTTGGATTGAAGGATATTTTTATCATGTATTGTTTAATTTAATTAATTTATTATTTTTATGTACTTATTATTAACTGATTAAAACAGTTGGCTTGTTTGAAGTCAAATAATTTCCTATTTGAGCTATTATTGTCAGCATGTCTTTGCTTGCTTCAAAGATGACCTAACTATCATAATTATAATACTTTGAAGTCAACATCTGCCATTATTCACAAGGTTTGTGGAGATAATCTTCAAATTTTTATATTAGAAAAAATAAGGAAAGAAAATGAAAAGAAAAGAGGAAAACTAATATCTACTCAAAAGTTTCTCACAAAGTTGAATTCAAATCTCGCCAATACTCGATCTAATCTCACATGAGGGAGCATGTTGAACTGAGTTCAACCCATGTCCATTTTCCGTTTTCTTTCTTTTTCGACACTTAGTATCAAACTGTGCGAGAGAGAGAGACGTGAGACCCTATAAACTTTAGGGGTGTTTGATACACATTATGGAGAAGAAAATGCATTTTATAATGTGACGTGATGAAAAATATGTGGTTAAAAAATAAAGATAAGTCTTGTATTTGCGTGTAATATTATTTTATTGAAGAATGTGGTTGAAAATGAGTTTTGAAAGAATGAGTTCTTTTAAAAATGTATATCAAACATGATCTTATTTTTTTTCTCAACTGGACAATCATAAATCTGCGCATTCTTTTAATTGATTAGGACTTGATATCAAACATGAGCTTATTTTTTCTCAACTGGACAATCATAAATCTGCGCGTTCTTTTAATTGATTAGGACTTGATCTTTATCGCGGAAATAAAGCAATCAAAAAATCTAGCGCATAAGAAACATTTCAAATCAAATAAATGAAGGAAGTAGTGAAGGAAGTATCAATTTGGTAAGGTGGACCTCTTCACCACTTGGCCAAAAGTACCAAACAAGCTATAAAATCCAAGCTCAATTATGAGAATGAAAGTACTTGGAACCAACCAATAATGCTGTTTCTCCCATAGTCATTCTAATTACAATGAAATGACCAGACAGTCAACAAAATACAGCCACCATAGATATAGACTGGGTACCACTATTATGACATAAAACCTCAAACTTGTACAAGAAAACAGACAACCCAAAAGGAAACTAAGCTTATTTATGTAACATTTATACAAGTCTATCCATTTCAGCACATGGGCCAGGGGCAGGATACTTGCTTATTGCAACCATGCCCAAGGCCAAGCCCTTCAACATCTACAACTAGGACACTGCAAGGAAAATGCCACAATAACTAGAGAATAATAGGTGCTAAATTCTACCTGATCAAGAGTCCAAAATCAATCATCTTAGTACCAAATTGTAGCATCCTGCTTCGGCAGGTTATCCGTAGCAACTCCAGGAAATGTTTCGCTGTAATTCATTGAATGGATAATGAACGGAGAACCAAACATTAATTGGGTGGAGTTCAAAGGAGAATTCATAACCTTGAACTGGTCAAACCGATCTGCTGCTGGACAATGCATAGACTGATTAGGGGGCATATTTGTGTTCTGAAAAACACTGCCCTTCGAAAGTATTCCTTGAGGACCTCGACTCGAAAAGTACCCATCATTTTGACATTGAATACTGGGTTGCAGAGGAGGTTGATCTTTGATGATTCCGGTGTTCCCAGGATTTGAGTTCTTGTTACCTTGTACATTATTATCATAAAACGACACGAGTTCACTGATCATCCTTTTCCCATCTTCTGGAACTCCAAGTCCTGTTAGATCAAACGAAGGTGGAACTGAATTTCCAGGCAAAGTTGTTGGCCTCGGCTGGACAAAAGATTGAGGAAACACGACTGGCTTGATATCATCAATGCTGAAGTTTGAAAAGGGAAATTCGGAAGACTGTCTACAAGGGCAAGAGAGTTGATGATTGTCCCGGGAATTTCTGTCCTGAAAACCGAGGCAGATTTCACTATGAGGACATTGAAGGAACTCACACGTATATATTTTGTGATCCATCAGGTGTTCATTGCCAGACTTCCTCTTCCGGGTGAAGTCCAAGTCAGTTATGAATTCATCCTTAATTGTATGAGATTGTTGTTGAACTGGAAGTCTATTGTTGAATCCCTCCGTCCCAATATTGAACAAACCAAGGTGGTTTGGGTTTGGCTTTTGCTCTTGGACATCAAAGTTGGCCTCATCATCGGCCCCGTCAACATCATATTCACTGGTATCATTCATGGCAAAGGTTCCGCTCCCACTTGACGAGGTCAACGATGGACAGAAATCAGGATAAAGTTCTCGAGCTAAGTTTTCCTCCTGGTTGATGATAGCGAGCCAAGTTGAACTCTCCTTTGCTGTCATCTTGTCCTGCAAGCACTTTGACTGCCTAACAAGCTTGTGAATCTTGGCAATATCAGGAGACATGTGCTTGATCACTGCCGTTAGAACTCCCACCTTCCACGCCTTTTTCAGATCATGAGGCTTCTTATAAGGTGGCGGACCTTGATTCTTTGGCAGAGCTAACTGATGCCACCATTCCTCATTCCCAGTGGGCCACCACGGAGGCGAAATACCTTTCTCTAAAGGAAACCGTCTCTGAGGAGGATCACAGTGCTGCATCAGAGCTGACAACAGTGAACCAAGGGTAGTATCTTGGAGCTCCAGCAGAGTGTGGGGGGTAGGACCGACTGGATTACACCCCTCATTCTTTCCCGGGATTGAATTATCTGCTTGATATTTCGCTATGGCAGCCGGTCCATTACGATCAAATCTCACCTTCTCCTTCCACCACTCCCTCAGGTTGTCAGATGCCCCACTCACTGGCTTACCTTTCTCTGGAATGATTCCATAAACAAAACCTTGAGCTTTGCATACTTCCATCATTTTCAACATGTATTTCAAGATCCCGTCTTGAGCCCTTGACATCTTCTTTCTCCTTGCCTGCTCTTGAGATTGCCGTTGTTTAGCAGCATCATCGCCTTCTTTACCCTTGCTCATTTCTTTCAGTCTTTTGAGTCGCATCTTATCCCTCCACATCCTCCTCTCAAGTTCATCCACATCGATCTCATCATCAGTATAATCATCCTCCACAACTGGCTCTGGCTCGGTCGTCTGAGAAACACAAACATCGACTTCCTTGATAGGAGCAGAGGAAAAGAAATCAAAATCACCACAAAACCCCATATCTTCAAGCATCATCATTTTTATCACCCCAAAATTGCGCCAAACTTCCAAAAATCCAAGTACTAAAAATTGGGTTTGATTAGAATCTTCAAAAAATTCAATTTATGTTGTTTTCCTCTGACGAGACTCGATATTTAACAACGGAAAATAACAAGGTATTCACTTAAACGCCATCCCACCTGTAAAAATGGATAAAAGGGAAATCAAGAAAATCTCAACTAGTATGCCTTAATCCACTCAAAAGGAGAGAACTTTAAGCATAATTATCTTCAAATTGAAAATAAAGAAGCAAAAAATTATCACGGAAAGCATATGAACCTCAACTGAAAGGTAAAGAAAAAAGAACTCATCACATAAAAGCAAATACAGGATGACATCTATGATCATAAAAGCTATCTAAAGTGGGGAAAGAAAAGCAAAAATCTTTACAGATAACAGGTTTCATCAAACTAAAGTCCATGGAATGATTTCTAAATTACCTGTAAAAAGTTGATTAATGAATATAATTTTCACAGATCTAAAATCATCATAAATCGTACTTTGTAGCATTTATGCATCGAACTGCTCAACGCGTCAATTAATGAAAACGCAAATGTAATTAATCAACTTCCATTTATTCGATTAGTTTCTCCAAGAAAACTCTTATTAGCAAGAATAATGTTATATTATCCCACTTGGATTGGATTGCAAACCCAGTTTAGATGGCGCTAGATGATAATACTAAATGAAATGCCCCTATTAGCATCTAAACTGGCGATGCAAACCACACTGGGCTAAATAGCATCTATTAGCAAAATCCCAGAATTCATATAGATTAAAACAATGAAGAACTAAATGAAAACTTCCATCACCCAAAAAAAGAAATACAAAAAACCATCCTAAATCATCAAGAACTGAACTTTAACCGAATAGAACTAGACAACAGAAAGAAAACAGCCAAAAAATCCCATCTTCAATCAAGAAAGCACAAGAAGAAGAGGCAGAAAGCATCACAGAACAAGAGAAAAGGATAACCCTTTTCCTTTTACCTCAAGAGGTATTCTTTGTGGAGTCTTGTTTCAACTCTGTTCTCCTAATTATGAATAATAGACCCTATAAATGATAGAAGAGGACAAGGGGGTGTGAACGAGGTGAAAAGGATGGCAGTTTTGTAGTATATATTAAGAGAATTAACACACATTCTTTTAATACATAATATGAACAGTATTATTGGGGCGGTGTCTTCTTGGGGAGGTGACAAAGAGAAATATTAATTACTGCGTGGGAGAGGATTATTTATGAAGAGATTTGAGTGAATGAGGGGTGTTAAATGGTCAGGTTAATCCCATCACATTCAGCGGTACCTTCGATTAAAGCGCTTCTGGGAGTTTGGTTTTTGGGTCTGTTGTTACTATAGTAGATTCATTCAAGAGAATCAAGACCGTGTGCAGCGTGGTGAGGTAGGGGGTGGGTTGGTGTGGGGTATTTTGGGTAAATAGTTGCATAGGTTCCCAACCTTTGACATTTGTTACACTTTTGTCCACAACCTTTATAAACTAAAAAAGTAATATTTACGTTTTCAACCTTTCGTTTCGGTTTCCCTTACAAAAAACTAGCGAAAATGCATTCAACAAGACAACTAGAAAAACCTTAACTTTGATTGGACGAATATGTAAAATTTAATTTGACCAACTTTAAAAACCTTCGAACTGATATATAGCTATGTATAGTCGACATCAATAAATTGGTGCATAGTGGGGGTGAGGTTTTCATAATGGGAAGTTCTGATTGGACGACTAGATTCCTAAGAAGATATGTCTTCAATGAAAGTGCAATCTTTAGCAAAATTTAACACTAGCAGAGGAATTTGTACATTTCCAAATTATGAGCGATAGCACGTCAAACCTAAGATATTTCTTCCTTTTTATTTTGAGGAATAATTTTATATAGTATTGCATCACTGTCTAATATATTAAAATGCATTTCAACTAGGAGAGGCAATGTGTTGAGCCAAGCCTGTTTTATGGGCTTGACACCTTGCATGGTTCGGCCAATGGCGCTGCCCTTGATGAGTCGAGTTGGTTCACAATTTTTTTTTTTTTTTTTTTAAGTTTTTAGACGGAGTTTTAAAAAAGATGTAAATAGAAAAATTAAATACGGGATAGAAAGCAAGGAAATTTAACATGATTATATAAGATAAATAGAAAAATACGGCAAGTTCATAAGTGAGCACACAAGCCGTCCTACCAGTTGGCTCACAGAACTTAGGGGCTTCTCTTTCTGTGCTCGACTCGATTCACCTACCTAAAATTCAAGCTTGCCTCGACCTACAGCTTGTGGCCAAGTGAGTTGCTTGGACCTTTTGCCATCTATATTAACTACTTCAGCGGACAATGAAACAATGGATTTCACTATCGCCTAAACTATACAAAACTCTACTCATTTTTAAGAGCATCTATATTTTGCAGGTTGACGATGATACACATTTAAATAATAAATTAAGCCCCTATTTGGTATCACTAAAAATTTAAAAATTTAAGTTAAAGTCAACAATTAATTTTAATTATACATTTCATATGATCCACAACTTTTTAATTACACAATTCATTAATTTTTATAAAAATCTACTAGAAATCTGATTTTAATATTTACCAGACAGTGACTAAAAGTGAGTGGGGAGCGAAGGAATTTTTATCGTGGATTTCAAATCTAGAAAAGTAGATGCTCATTGGAATGGCTTTGAGTTATGAATTTTAAAGCCATGATCTTTTTGAAGTCTTATTTCCTTTCCAACGTTGTACAAATCTTCAATTTCTTGATTCTGAACAGTTTCATCAAAAAAAACATGCAAGATCTCAAAAATTTTGTCTACTTTGTTATTCTTAAAGGAGCTTTTATTCATTGTTCAGTGTCGTCCCACGCCTCAAGCATTAATGCATTATTCATGTTACAAACATGTAAAATTCCAAACAAGAATCAAGAAATAAGAAACTATAAAAGGAATTCTGAAATATCACCTTGATAGGGACAACAAAGGTGGTTGAAGAAAAGTGGATTTTTATTCTCTCTCCAAAGTGCAATTTGCATTAATTCCGGTTTGATTTTTAAAAATCAGATTTTTTTCGTAGATTTTAATAAAAAGAGATAATTGCACCAGCGGTATCAAACCTTTCATTTAATAACAAACTTTGCACAAACCTTTCATTTGTGCGATACATGGTACCAAACCTTTCAAAATATCACAACTAAAATACAAATGGATGGTTTCTTTTAATTTAATCGTTAGTTGACCAAATAATTAATATTGACAATAATTTTAACTAATTTTAAAATGTTAAAATGGAACTATACATTTTTTTATAATAAAATAACAAAAATCAAATAATTAAAATTAAAAACCAATTTTCACCTTCTTTTTCTCCACCCACCCACCCGGGAAATCAAAACCCAGAATTTCTTGTTTTTTAATTATTTTATCCTTTCCTTTTAATTCACAAATCTGGGATGAGGTTTGTCATTTTAACCTTTTAAAATTAGTCAAAAATATTGTTAAGGCCAATTATTTGGTCAACTAACGGTCAAACTAATATAAATCATTCATTTGGACTTCAATTGTGACATTTTGAAAGAGTTGGTATCGTGAGTGATACAAATGAAAGGTTTTGACAAAGTCTGTTACTAAATGAAATGTTTGATATCGTGCTGCAATTATCTTTAATAAAAGTTAATGAAATTTCTAATTGAAAAATTGATGAAATTTGTGAATTCTATGAATTATGTGGTTGGAAATTATTTTGAAAAAAAAACGAGGTTTAAAAAATGGAAGTGAAAAGGGGCTTAGAGAGTTTACTATCACTTGATTACGAAATTTAGAGAGCACGATGAAAATCAATTAACATTATAGTATGGCTCTCATAGTTATAATTTTATAGCTTATAATTAACTTATACATTATAATCTAATTACTTTTAGGACTTATAATTAACTTATGCACTCGTACATTTCCTAATTACATGTGATAGTGGCTCAAACCCGACCCGGTGATTTTGAATTCTCTTTGAAGATGTGGAGTACCAACGGCCAGACAGTAAATAATGATATTGCGTGGAACAGAATGTATCAAAAGTTATGGTCTAAACGAAAAAAGTTACTTGTTACTGATCCATTCATAATTACAAACCCTCGTTCTAAAATTGGTTTAAGAATGAATGTTCATACCCCATTCGAGTTTTCATTTTTCAACATAACGATAATAACTATGAAGAGTATGCAAAACACATATTAGGAAGATTCAAACAACAAGCACAAATTTTTTCGTACTTAGAGCTAGGCTTCGACTTCGTCTGCCATCTCTTCGTGAGTGTTTATTCCCGTACAACAAACACATATACATTGTCAAACCATTTAAATTAGTGTATCAATCTTATTGTTCTTCTTCTTTATGATTTTATCGTTCGTGTTTGTACAATAATTCGAGATCAAAATATCTTTATTATTGCCTCGTATAGAAACTAAGAAAATTAAAGTCCCTTTTAGAATTTCAGGTCCAAAAGATTTTAGAATGTTAGTTGATCATTTTCATCTCTTCCACAAGAATAACTCCAATAGGAAAAAAGATGTACTACTAATATTCGTCCTTCCCTTGCTGCATTCATGTTCTGCTTAATTTGAGGCCAGAATACAAATAACTGTACTTAAAGGTCCAACACGAGAATCATGGGTTTCTTGCTCTGCTTCTATATATCTATATATACATATAAAGCTATAGAAGAGTGAAAGAAAAGGAAAATGTACAAGTCGAAGCTGCAAGAATTGTGCCACAAATGCAACTGGGCATTGCCAAAATACACATGCGTGAAAGATGGCCAGGATCACATTCCACAATTCAAGGCTTCTGTGGTAGTTAGTGGCATCAACTTTGACACAATCATCATCTGCAAATCCTCTAAAGAAGCCTACAATGAGGCGGCTAAGCTCGCCTTCCTCCACTTCACTTCTGGTAAACTAATACTTCCTACCTTCCTTTGCTCGATTTGTACTATTTGTGCTTGTCAATCCAAGTAATTGTCTGGTTATAAATATTGTTGCAGTTCCAGCACTCATATTTCTCATTATTGTGCAGAAACTTTGAATCAAAGCGGAGAATACAATGAAGAACCCAACAGTAAAAACGACGTTCAAAGTCCCAAAGTTCATTCAGATGCTGTGGCTAACCAGCGCAACGAAAATCTTGGTACTTCTACCTTTCCATCTGTATCCCGTTTGTCCACCATGTAACGACTGTCTCTTATGGCTTAAGCTTTTACACAAGTACTCTAAAGTCCTGATTCAAGCCTCGTTGTATGACAATCGTACAATGTCATGCATTTGATAAGAAACAAATGTAACCTCTCTCGAAGTGAGCTCTAAATTTTAGTGCTTGTGATAGCAGATTTGCCTGAAAAGTTCAAGAAGAAGCTGCAGATCTTTGCTGAGAGGAAGGACCTCGCGTTACCAGTATACCATGTTGAAAAAGAGGGTCCTCTCACTCCTTGTGTCAAGGCAACAGTCAATATAGGAGAAAATCGCTTTGTCACACAAGGTCTGTATAAGACTTCAGAGGAAGCTGAAGATGCTGCAGCACAGATTGCTTTGTTATCATTGTCGACAGAGGCGTTTCAAGAGGTAAACCTTTAATGTAGTCATGTTAACATAAAGTGCATATTGCACAAAAATTATGATGTTTGTCCCGGAACTTCTTAACAATTTTTCTATCCATCTTCATGTTATTTCAAGGACCCCCTTTCGTACAAGAATCTTTTACAAGAACTGACACAGGAAGAAGGATTTTTCTTACCAATGTATACAACAATCGTATCTGGCAAGCCTCACAATCTGACATTCATCTCCTCTGTGGAAATCGAAGGAGAAATTTTCCGAGGGGCAGAAGCCAAATCAAAGAAAGTAGCAGAGCTTAATGCTGCAAAGGCTGCATACATTGCCTTTATTGAGCGTAAGTTGGCACTTATCAATTCTCTGTGATCCTGATTCTACGTTGCTCTGATTTTCACAAGTTTTTAATCAAATCAGGGAAGTTGTTTCATCCTGCTGACTTCAAGTTGCTATCCTCGGATGATGATGCTCTTAAGATCGCTTCTCGTGTGGGCTCGGTCACCATTTCTGATCAGAAAGTAAAGGGCAGTCCTGGATGTTCATCAAACACGTCTCCAGCTATAAAAAACGAGGCGAAGCATGGAGAAAACAAAGGTAATAATATCCTAATTGCACTGTTGTTGCCGCTCTACTTAGTTTACAATAGAATCTGATTAAGAACGCTTCAGTACTATAATATTAACGTGATCAATGAATTTGGCAGAGGAAGACGAAGAAACTGAATATCCTAACGATTGCACATCAGGCAATGACAAATTCAGCACTCATGAGTCCACAGCTTTTCCTAATGTACCAGTGAATAAACTCACTGGAGGTCGACCAACTTCTCCTACTCCCGATGTCTCAATTCTCAGTGATGCGGATTCTTGGATGAAGATGGCCACTGGAATGAGAAGCTATCTACTCGGTGACAGAGTTAAAGTCTACACATACATTCCAGATATTGCATTGCCTGCAGGCACTGTGGTACTTCCAATCGGACAGGATAAATGGGTGAAAGTGAGCCTAGAATTCCCCAACAAAAATGGCATGTAATCTGTAATTTTATTTACACGTTTCTCACCATAATAGGATGATTCGTCAAGATTTTACTAACTGTTAGGAATTTACAGCAATGTTCATCAAGTTCAATCAACATTAACTGAGTTCAACAGGCTCATAAAATCAATTTCTACTATATAATCAAACATTAGCATAGCATAATGAAATCAACAGTAAACATAGAGAATAAAAGCATTAAGCTTAAACTACAAATAAACAGAGAAACGAAATGTTAATTCACTTCCCTTCAATGGCCGAAAATGGTAGAAGATTTTAGGCTCAGGAACAACCCCTTCCATGCTTGCAAATGCTAGAGAACCCTCCGAACCTCCTTTTTCTTGGCTTGGATCATCGATCAAACGGTCTACCACAAACCGCCAAGAACACCCTCCAAACCGAAACTAAACCACCGAGAAACACTCCACAAACTTAGCCACTATTTCAGGCCTAAGAATCCCCAA
>CAIGRF010175925.1:6011-17315 GCA_903798235.1 Fraxinus ornus
AGTATGTTTGGTGTGGATTAAAATCATATTTTTAGTAGATTGTGATATAAGTTTTTGAAATGTGTGGTTGAAAAAATATGGGACTCATGAAAGATGTTATTGATATTGATTGTTTGACTTTGATTTAAATTAAAATCAGATTTTAATCTGGCCCAAACAGACCTTAACATTGAGAACCAATTTTTTTAACTATAATAAGTTAAGAACATAATTTGCTAAATGTAGCATTATGTTGTACCCAAATAGTGCAATTTTCCCAATTGCATAACCGTACACAATTTGACAAAGTTTATTCAACTCTCTCTCTCTCTCTCTCTCTGTAGATTTGTCTGCATCTTGCCAAATTAGTCATCTTCTGTCGTTTGATCAGAAATCATCAGACAACCTATAATTATCAAATCCGTTCGTTTATTATCTGTAATCTCTATCTATCTGAAACTCTCTCTCCAATCCATGGGAAAAATAACGACAATCAGAGACATCCTAGGAGTTATCAAAGACAAGGCATCCTTATCCAAAGCAGCCCTACTCTCAAAATCCAACGTTCCACTTCCTCTCCGCCTAGCCATCCTCCGTGCTACCTCCCACGCTCCACCAGAGCCTCCGGGTGACCATCACCTCTCCAACATCCTATCTCTTGGAAACAGCTCGCGCGCCACAGCCTCAGCTGTCATCACCGCCCTCATGGACCGCTTGAACTCCACTAGCAACTGTTATGTCGCCCTCAAGTCTCTTACGATTATTCACCACATCATTAAGCGTGGACCCTTTATACTTCAAGACCAGCTTTCAGTTTTTCCGACCACTGGCGGCCACAATTATCTAAAACTCTCCGCCTTCCACGACGGAGCCACCGCCGGAACATGGGCTCTTTCTGCATGGGTGAGATGGTACGCACGTTACTTGGAAACCATACTGTTCACTTATAGGGTTTTGGGTTATTTCCTCTGTTCATCATCAAACGGCATGATTAAAGACAATCAAGAAGATTCAATCTCATCTACGTTGAACGTTGACTTGATTAAGGAAGTAGATTCTCTGATTGTACTGATTGAAGAAACGTGCAAAGCACCTGATCACATCCCAGTTGAAGGTAACATTTTGTTGAACGAAGTTATGGGATTACTGGCGAATGATTATTTATCAGCAGCGAATGAAATTTTGTTAAGACTCGGTGAGTTCAAGGAGAGACTGAGTTGTCAGACTTTCGGTGACTCGGTCGAGTTAATATGTGCATTGAAGAGGTTAGAAAATTGTAAAGATAGAATGTGGGCCCTTTTTGCCATTAAGAAGCCGTCGATTGATATGTTATGGGGTTTGTGTGAGGAATTGAAAGATGGAATTGGGGTGTTGACGGTGTACAAAGAAGGTGGGAAATTACTGAGTTCGGGGAGGAGAGAGAAGGCAAGCGAGTCCGCTCGGTTAGAACAGGGAGTTTTGAAGCATGCTGACTCGGTGCAATTTCAATCAGGAAGATTTGACATGAATAAGTTCCCTTTCTTTGTTGTACAATCTGTTGAATCGAATTTGCTATGATTTTGTATGATGAAATATCATGTAAATTAAAATATAATGGGGAAAGTGGGAAGATAATATTTTAATTGAGGCAAATATCTGTTTTTGGTCAACATATAGGACCACTTTAGATTAGCATTACTGATCTAGGGAAAAATTCACGCATTAACCATCATCAATTCAATTTCCAGATTTTATGCAAAACTCGAGTGATAAATAAATAATTAAAAATATTTATTAATCAAATATATTAAGGTTACAATTAATCAATAGTCACATTTATATAGTTATAAGTCACAAATTATTTATCGATCACATATCATCAAATTAATTTATCACAAATTATTTCACGGTCACAAATAAAAAAAAAAATATAAGTCACAGTTTATTCATCGGTCACAAATTTCAAATTAGTTGGTCACAAATTATTTTTCAGTCGCAAATTATATAATTTTTAGGTCACAATTAAATGATTCACAAAACAGATTTTTAATAGAAAATAAAGTATGTTTTATTTTTCGTTGTGTATAATTAAATAAATTCTCAACATATTTATCCCACGTACTTTTTTCCCTTTGTTCCTTGTAGATGGATTGAGAACCATGCTCTTATGAAAGTTGATTTCTAAAAGTAATTTGTCTTTCGAAACAACTTTTCATATCAATTACGGAATCTATGTTTCGAGATTACATTATTTAATAACATAATCTATTTTCTGAGACCTCATTGTGCTCTTCTTCATCTTGTGACTTGTAAAATACTGAAAATGCTTGAACTCCATCGAAAAGTGGTATGATACATTCGTTCTATCAACCTAGGACATGTTTGATTTCATAGTTACTATCTTATACACCTTTATACGCCAATACATTTATATGGGGGAAATCATATCTATAAATGTTTTAGAATGCAATTTCAAATTTAATAAACTTGTAAAAAAATCCAAAATTAGGTGATTACATTTGCGCCTAAAATTTAACTAAATAAGTCAAATTCAAATATTTCACAATTTATGAGTCATAGTTACATATCTCAAAATTTATAAGTCATAATCACATATTAAATCTCAAAACGCAATTAATAGGTCACAAATGATTTATTATTCACAATTACATAATTCATTGGTCACACTCACCCCACCCCACCTCTTCTCTCTCGTTCTTCACCTGACTTCTCCGACTCCATTGTTCTACCATCAACATTGGATCCAATAATGAGGTTTTAAGGATGTAAGATTGGAAAGTCCACTCGTCCAATGACTAAGGACTATCACAAACCACGAACTACAAACAAAAAGTCAGCATTGAGGTTAGGGCGGACTCAGGAAGCTGAGTGACATAGGACGATTGTTGGTAGCTGAAGGCCGCAATAACGAGATTATTTTAATTAAATAATATTAAACAATTCTTCAATATAAACGTAAAAATCATATACAATGAAAATATAATCCAAAATAACAAGAAAAAATTACATTTTTTTGAATCATATAGATATAATCAAATTTCAAGTTGTGACAGATTTAAACAAGATGAGATGAAACTTATATTTAAAGCATAATTAAACGATAAATACTAATTCTAAACTTAGGCAAAGATTATGCAAAGTTTTTAAAACGATCATTTTTAGAACTATATTTGACCAATAAAAAATGTGTGTTTTGAACTCTTAAAAAAATAAAGAATAGTAGTTAGATTGTCTAAATTTAAATTTTACAAAATAAATTGACCAAATTTAACAATGAAAATATATATTATGCATTGTTGTTACAACCAACCCGATCGTTGATTGTACAAATCATTGGTTCAACTATTAAGTCATTGTAATATTGGATTTTAGTTAATAATAATTTTTAAAACACGTAGTCTACTACTTTCTAAATTCTAAATTTGGTTTTTTATTCAATTGCCATAGCAGTCAAGCATTCCATTTTCACGTGAAGAGAACACGGGTTCGAATCTTTCTTGATACAAATATGATATAAAAATTTTCTTTGAGCAGTTTGGAAGTTAATAAATTAAAAGAAAGAGGGGAAGTTATTGGAATCGAATCTTGTACCTCTTGCATATAAAACAAGCACTGTACCATATAAGCTATACAAATTATTGTTGAAAATTAATACATTTACAAATATGTAACGTTATTTATCAAAACTTCACAAGCCAATTTTTTTACGAATCTAGCACAGGCGGCCGCCCCGACTCGTCGGATGCTCGGTCCGCCCTTGATTGAGGTCCATGGACGACGACGACAAATAGCAGAAGCAAACACCCATCTCTTTCACTTTCTATATCATTATCTCCATCATCACTCCAGTTCTTCGTCAAGATATTAGTGGAGAATGGATAATGCTACCTCATAGCAGCCGGATCTATAATCATCGTCAGACTGCCAAATCTAATGTTGTCAGATCTAAAGCATCGTACCATTCCAATTGCAGTGTCACTACCATCGAAGAGTCTAGTGGATGGTCTCCACCACTAAAATGGCACCTAAGCTGCCTGAAAAGTTAAGCCATCCCAACTGTTAGTGGAGGCCAATTTTTGCTTGTGGACATCACCTCTCCGCTCCTCTCACCGTAGTCGAAAAATGTGGACACTAGAAAATTTTGTTTTCCAATTTCCTTTTTGTAAGGGGTGGGGTATGGTGTATATCGTTTTTACGATTGTGTTACATGTAAATAATAGATTTACAGAATGATTTTCATAAAATTTATATAATAATTTACATACAACCTTTGTTGACAACTACACATTTGGTACTGTCACATTCATCCATTTTAAAAATTGTCAAAAACAATTTTTCATATCAATGGTCCGAATTTTGACAACATATGGTTGTCAAATAAAATTGTCATCAATTATTGTTCAAGTATCTTTATTAAAATTTTATTAGCAGCTGATTTTTGAAATGTACGATGCTACATGAACATGCTCAAATTCAGACTTAAATCCAACGATGACATGTGTCAGCATTGGATTGGACAATTAGAAAAAAAAAAATACAACACCTAATTATTTTTCTACATCACCATATCTCCCTGTTTGCTGATTTTGGGCCTGTATGAGCACCATTAATGTTTTGAAATGGAAAGTTAGCAAGTAGGACATGACGTAATTTTCCCATTCATTTATTGCTTTCTTAGAGTAGAAGTGTTATTTTGGAGTTAGTGCCCATAGTCTAACAGTGGCCCACTCAATGCCAAATTCACTACCTGGGATTGGAGATTGGTGATCCGAGTTGAGTTGAGTTGAGTTGAATTGCAATGATATGGTTTACATAAAGAATAATGTTATTAGCAATTATTCACCGTCGTAGTCGCTTTATGTGGTATATATAGTTGGTTAGTAATTTAATATATTAATGTGATAGTTTTTTATTATCTCATGTATCAAATTAATAACAGCCACATATATGTTACGTACGACAACTACGACAGTTAGCGATTGCAAATAGCATCACTCTTTCATAAAGCCCTAGCTGAAAGGAAAATTAAATCAGAAGCTGTGTCTTGTCAAAACTTTGAAAATAAAAAAACGTTCTAAATTTATGTTGAATATATTAATATTTGAGGTTCGATAATAATAATAAAAAAATGTTCAATTTATATAATTTTAAAAGTTTGACAACATTTGAGAGAAGTTTTTATTCAAGAAACAATTAAAAACTATTAAAGCTCTAAGTTTAAATGGTAAAAACTTAAAAGGGGAGAAACCTCATATTTAAATATCGCAAAAGATGAAATATCTTCAAATAATTGAAGTGAAAAAAATAAAAGAAAATAAAATAAAAAGTCAATAAAACAATGTATCCACTTCATTGGGTTGAAAATCATTTTATAATTGTGGTCTGTGCGATTGACTGTTTAATCAATTTTCTTGTTTTTTCGATTTACACTCTGTTACACCATGTCTCATTTTTTGAATACAAAAATATTTTAGACATCATCAAGCTTGTGTTGTTCCATAATAAATGTGAAAAAATTGATAAATTATCACACTTTTCTCGATTGGTAGTTTTTGTTGGGTATTTGGCAACTCCGTTTGGGGGTTTTCGTTGATTTCCAATTCTTGATGAGCTCTTTGCCAATCATCCAAAAGTTAATGGCGCTCGACAACATTAACCCAATTATCATTATTTTTGGGAAATGATATTTGTCCATCTCATAGTGTACATATGAGTTTACACTCCTCTAACATGGAGGGGGATCGCGTACAATAGATTTAGAGAGCTGCTACACTTAGGTCCGTTTGATAGCCTAGAAAATGGGTGGAAAAGGAAAATATTTTCTAACTTTAGCCAGTTAAGGGTGTTTGATAACACAAATTTTTCTAGCAAAATTTTTTCACTTTTTTCTAGGTACAATCCTTTGATGCACAAAAGTTAGATTTTTTTTCCCACCTATTTGGTGAGGAGATATGAATAAAAAGTAAGTAGATGCATTGCCTAAGGGTCCGTTTGATAGCCTAAAAAATACGTGGAAAAGGAAAATATTTTCTAACTTTAGCCAATTAAGGGTGTTTGATAGTACAAATTTTCCTGACAAAATGTTTTCCACTTTTTTCAAGGTACAATCATTTGATACACAAAAACTAGATTTTGTTTTCCCACCTATTTGGTGGGAACCTTTTTTTTTTGCTTTTTTTTTTATTTGCAATAGGAACAAATTCTAGATACAATGGTAAAAAAAATTCACTTTTATTGACAACTTCCATGCAAAACAAAGTCAAACGAATGATATTAGGTATGGTAAATTTTATTTTTTTTTACAATTGGAACAAATTTTAGACTCAATGGTAGAAAAAATTATCATTTTAATGGACAAATTTCATAAAAAACGAAACCAAATGGACACCAAGCTTTCAATATTTTTCGAGAAAAATTATACCAATCAAACACAATTAATTACAATTCCCAGTAAAACATTTTCTAGAAAAATCAATTCCATGTAAAACATTTTCTTTCCACCCATTTTTCACCTTTACAATCAAACGGACCCTTATAGTCATTAGAGAGTTGTAATTTTTACAGCCCTTTAATGACTGTACACGTACTATTTTTGATAGATTTAATGTACGCGACCCCCCTCCCCTGTGAAGAGGATAAATCTGTGTGTACATCATTATGTACGTGTAGTATCATCCTTCTTAATTTATTATTATTGAGCCCTTGAACTTCATAGGATTCCAACACCAGGCATATAAAAATACCAATTTGCCACCGAAAGTATCAAATCAAGGCTCTAGGTGTTGGCTCAGCGGCAGCGTCGGTGCCAACCACTTACTGACGTCATGGCTCACCAAATCACTTTAATATTTTTAATAAATTAAAATTACCAGCTCTAGAATTTTTATTCAATTAACTTCAATTTCTTGACTAAAGGTAAAGGACCCTTTTTTTGGAAATTAATTGTCTTTAAAATATATAATTAAAAATAATAAACAAGCGTATTAAAATTATTTTATAACATTAATTAATCGAGTGAAGAATTAGAAACGCATTTTTATTCATTTATTCATGTACATGTGACTCCCCTGATAAATATTCTCATACAAATAAAATATAATAACAGAAAAAGAAATAAATATTAAAGTAAAATTACAAGTAAATCAAACAAAGAGACAAATAAATATCAACCGTCCAAAAGCCACATCTATATCTCCACAAGCCTCCACGTTGAAAACCTACATCAACGCCACCGCCACAAATGTTGCAGCGAAGGCAGTGCCGCCAATCGCTGCCCTGTTGATCCACCCGTCATTTGAACCATCAGATGGCGTCTGATCAGCAGTTGGGCCTCCTGCGGGACCCCCAGGGGTGGGTGCAGATGGTGCAGGAGATGGGGTCTCAGTTTCAGTTCCGGGGGCAGGTGATGGACTTGGAGTTTCAACTGAAGCCGGAGCCGGAGCTGGAGAAGGGGAAGATGGAGCCGGTGATGGAGCTGGTGTCCCCACCGCGGGGGCTGGTGTTGGGGTGGCGGTGGGTGAGACCCTTGGTGCGCCTGCTGGTGCTTGTCCCATGCATGAGGTTGTCAAGAGTGCTAATAGAATCAGCAGCTTAAAACCTGATGAAGAACCCATAGTTTTCTAGAGATTAATTCTGCAGTGAAATGAATAAAGGAGATGAACGTTTCAAATTGTGAGGAAAAGAAGAGTATAAAGCCAAGCCAAGATATTAGAAAGAGTAGAGAGAGAGAGAGTAAACAATAATGAGAAGATCCGTTGAGAGGATTTATATACAAATAGACCTATACATACAAGTATATATGTGCGGGGTTTAGGGTATGAACGGGGCAACTTCGTGTTAAATAAAAATAAAATAAAATCATGTTGTATCTACCGAATTTTTTTGACAAAAATCTTTACAGACAATACATAACACAACATCTTCAGAAGATGGAGAAAAAAGAAGTAAACTATGAATTGTCTTTAAAGGGAGTTAAAGTCTTATGTTCAAGACTTCTTATACATGTCATCGAATAACAATTTTTGGTAATAAAAAAAGGTAAGTACCCAATATACATAAATAAATTAGAGATGGAGACAAGTATAGAGAAGTTCCAAAATTTATGAGTATCGCTACGTAGTTCCATTGGGATTACAACTACAGTATATGTGATACTAGATAATAGTTTAAATGATATGTAGAATTAAATAACTTATTTAATTCCATTTATCATTTAATATCAAGCCATTTAAATTGGAATTGTAAACTCAATGAGACTGTAACATTACTCAAAATTTATTTGTGCTACTCTAGTTTTGCAAATCTTTGACAAAAAAATTAAGAATGATGCTACCTTGCCAAAGAATAAATGATATTTTGGGTGTTGATAAGATGTGATTGGATGAAAAAATTGACCATATTTTAAACAATCTAATGATAGGTTGTCATGTGACATTATGCCAACAATTAGATCAACTATTATGTCTATATAACACGATTCAAAAATTAAGTCCATGTTTGGTACACATTAAAAATCTCATTCTCATTTTTCTACTCATTCTCAACCACACATTTTTCAATAAAATAATATTTTACATCACATCAATAACTTTTTCGTTTTTTCCAATCACACATTCTCCATTAATCTACTATTTCAGAATATATTTTTTCAAAATAATGTGGTTCAAACACACCATAACTTAATGGGTAACTTTCTAGAACACAAGAACTGTAGTCATTTTTTGTTGTTCGCACAAATCATCATTATTCATTCACCTAAGTGTAGATGTAATGTAGCTGTATTGATTGTAGCATTGACAAACACGACTTTAAGTATTTTGCCTTTGTTTGGGTTAGTGATGGCAACATGGCGGATTCGGGGCGGGGTACCCTCGTCCCGCCCCGCCAATCCCCCGTCCCGCCTCGCCCCGTGCCCCGCCCCACCTTAGGCTAGGCGGGGCGGGGCGGGACGGAACCTTGTCCCGTTTATTGTTCCGTTTGTATTTATTTTTTTTAAAAAAAAATCAAAAATTTTCAATTAAATACAAATTCAAAATTTTATAATCCAAAGCAAACAATACTTAAAATAACTACATCAATATACAAATCAAGCAATGAAAACAAACAATATCCAAAATTAAAAAAACAATGTTCAATTTTTATTTTTTATTTAACTTCGCGGGGCGGGTTCGGGGCGAGGTGCCCTGCCAACCCGTCGGGGCGGGGCGGGTTTTTTTGCTATCTCTAGTTTGGGTTTATTTTTTTATTAAAAAAAAAAAAAGATTATGAGTTAGTAAAAATGAGTAGTTAATGATAGTAAAGAAAATATTATAATTTTATAAGGTTGATCTTTAACTGTCATTGAACCGTTAATAGTGAGTTTTTAATGTATAATGTTCAAATTTAGATTTCATCTCCAAAAATTCGATCCATAAATCAATTATAAGTACAAACGATGTCTCTGTTTGGTAAAAATTAAAATTTTAATTTAAGTAAGAGTCAATAACTAATTTTAACCATATATTTTATGGAATTCATAATTTTTAAACCATATATTTAATTTTTATTAAAATTTATTAAGAAATATAATTAATCTTGATTGAAAATTGGTATTTGGTTGTACTATCTAAATCAAAACTATTTCTTTGGGATACCGATTGTGGTGGTTAAATTAGCTGTATTATAGCTGTTTACTGTGATTGAAAAATAATTGGGGACAGAGAAAAAATTATTAAATTAAATAAATTTTGGTGTGATGGGAAACAGGCAAACAACCAGCATCTTCAATTTTGAAAAAGGTTGTCTAAAATTCTCAACACTTTCTATGTCCTATCGTGACTCATCTTATTACCATCAAGAAATATCGAGGAATCAGATCCCCTAAATAATTTTAAAAAGAAAAAGAATTTAAAAATTGTCTTGACATTTATTTGCAATACTCATATTTACGAATGTGTTTTATTTCATCAATATGTTATTTTAGATTAAATAAGATTTATCTGAGTATCGTGTTATATAACCATGTTTTAAAAATCGGATCGACCTGATCAATTCTACCGAGAAATCGATATCTGAACCCAAAATCAGTCCGATTTGGCTTATAAAAGTTAAAACTTTTAATTAAAAATCCTCCCAAAAATCCATTGAACCGGGTGATTTTTAGAAACATGTGACCCGCTCTCGATTTAGCCGGGTTAAATGTGAAAGGTTAAAACCTTTGAAACCCTTATTTTCACAACAATCGTTTCGTCTCTCCTTTAAATTCTCCGTGCCGTATTACAGATTCAAAACACATATTATTTCTTCCAAATTTACTCGAATTTTCTCTATGAAAATTAAATTATATTTTCCAAGATTTTGTTGGCATTCTGATTTTTTTCAATCTAGTGAATAATAGAGAATCAATTAGCGATGACAAAAAAGCTCGCCAGCTCGGGCTTGACCAGTAAAAAGCCCGAGCCAGGCTGGGCTCAGGCTCGGTCACACCGAGTCTGGCTGGCCCGTCTATTATTTTAAAAAAATGAAATTAAAGTTGCCTGCTTGCAGCAGGCACTAGCTCAGGCAGCCAATTTTTTGCTGCATGCCTGTTGTAGCATGCATAAATAATAATAATATTAAAAAAAACGTAACAAACCAAAAAAATCCCGAGCCGAGCCTCATTTTTTTTTTGCCGGCTCGGGCTTGCTCGAGCTTTTTTTTTCGGGTCGGGCTCGGCTCGACTTGTTAACATAACTAGAATCAATGCAGTAGGCCTCTTCAATTTGCGATCCGATTCCTATTGATTCCTCGGTTTGTAATTTATGTAAGCTCCTTTGTCAATTTTTCAACAATTAGCACTTCAATTTCTTTGTATGCTTTTTAATTAAAATAAAATAAAATTGACGCCATATATTCTATTTGAGATTTCAAAATATTATTCTTATCAAAGCATTATCAAATTTGTGTTAGGTTTTGATTTATTCCCCTGCTTGAAATGTTACCCAACTTGCTTTTCATTCTTTTCTTTCTTTTACACCTTATATTTTTTTAATATTTTAAAAATTATCGTTTTGATCCCGGTTCGACCCTTTTTATTTTTCAAGTCGATCATTGGATATCTTTCTATATATAAAAAGTGTCTATCTAACGAAATTTCTTGATTTAACGGAAAAACTAACGGAATTTCTTGATTTTCTTTCTATATATAAAAAGTGTCTATCTAACGGAATTTATTGGTTTAACGGAAAAACTAACGGAATTTCTTGATTTAACGGAAAAACTAACGGAATTTCTTGTTTTAACGGAAAATCTTTTTTCACCACCCCTTACTTTCAAAATTATAATTAAATAATAATAAAAATAAATTAG
>CAIGRF010175925.1:25108-47237 GCA_903798235.1 Fraxinus ornus
ACCTAACATCTTCATCTTTTGGATCTCCTATAATAGTGAAGTGTTCCCATACATCTGAAGATTTTCTATTTTTCCTTTTCCCTAAACATGATTGTGGAAGTGGAGGAAGACATGTAGCATTTGAAGGAGTTTCATTGATAGTTTCAATTTCACTATCCATATCCATATCCACATTCACATTCATATCAAACTTTTTACGAAGTAATTTTGTGCAAACTTTTTAGATCACCTAGAAAAAAATAATAACAGTAAATAAGAATGTAGAACACCTGTCAATATGACCATTTGTCTTCTCACAGTTCACATTATCTTAACAATAGAAGCTCCAGTCATGATGATGAGCACGTACAATTCTTATGTTTGGTTTAAAAGACAAACTTAGGAAAGGGAAAAAGTCATAGGAAATAATTAGAGATAAATATAGGCTTTCCAGCACTTCCTGCTTTATTTGATTACCCATAAATCATAAAAATGAAAAAAGAAATTCGACCATCAAACATCACTTTGACAATGTGCTTTGTTCTGTGATCAATGTCTCACAAATTTTAGTAACTTAATTCAATTTTCAGAATAAAACTAGGAGAATTATAGGATTTTATTGAAGCTCTACCACATTAAATCTCTTGCTTTTAGAGACAGAAACTAATGCTACTAACCACCTAAAACATAAAATGGTCTCAACTTTCAGAAATCTTAAGAACGTTCTTTTTGGTGTATGCAGAGTGCTAAATTCTTTTTCACATGGTTCAAAGACATCCATTTAACACCGCATAGAAGCTATTAAGAAGGAAAAAAGGCACATAAAATTTGCTATCGTTGTCCCTTGTTCAGTAATTACAAAAGTCAATGCACGGAAAAGGTTCCAGTATTGAAAGGATCCCGAAATGTCTGACAAATGAGGTGAAGATATTATATAAAGCATAAAAATCAAACTATTACCTGTAGATGCAGCAATGCTGAAGGTGGTATTTTTGCCTCTGGAGATGGGATAAGGATTTATTTCAACTCCACTAACCTTAACAGGAAAGTTGGCTTTCTTATCTGCTGAGAGTGGAAAATGCGAGAAAAGTATAGCACAAATGTAATAAACAAAATTTTCTCACAATTAACAAAAACTTCAATTCTCAAGATTAAGCATATGTAAGTCTCATGATTGGGGTTTAATAACACCTACAATGTGATGATGATCAGGGTTATTAAGCAAAGTAGATCTCTGATCAATGGCACAAAAAAACCCCAATCATGAGACTTACATATTCTTCAGGCAACCAAGAACAAATGCTACGAACTCAGGTAGATGATAAATAGGTAGATGATAAATATTTAGATGCAAATAAACATAGAAATCATGAGACTTACATATTCTGATCCAAAAGATAGAACTCGTTTGACTTAAATTTGCTCAGACTCCAATCCCTACACCAAGATTTTCCAGAAAATAAAATCAAATTTACAAACAGTTATATTGTATATCACCTAAAAGTAAAAGCTAGAGCATAATCAAATTTACCAGATCTAACCCTAAATCAAACCTAGATGTGAGAGATGATACCCACCCACCAAATCAGTTTTTGTTTACAGCAAAACTGACAAATAGCCAAACACCATGATCTACTTGGAAATTATCTCCAATAAAATCCTAAAATTGGGGAACTAAAAATTTGGTCCAGGATCAAAACCCAAAATTCCAATTCAGTCATAACCCTTGTTATATTCATAAACATCCAGATTTCAGATAAAGTTTCTGGTTTCATAATTATTAGAAATTATTAGAAAAACCCCAATCATGTAACTTCAGTAAGATTAACATTTCCCTAAAGTCACCGGCCCCCACTCCAAATAAGCAATTTCTGTAACTACATTACTGTAGAAACCCCAATCCTTGAATTCCTGTAAAACACTTCCTGAAAAAATGGATCTTTGCACATCAAAAACCATATTCAATCCTCTCGTATCAAAACCTAGACTCTTCACTCCAAAGCATACTCAGTCCACTCTCCAATTGAAAACCCTTTACACCCTTTCTCTTAAGCAAATCTCGATTTGTCTCTCCAACCCAGGTATTTTTTTTTGTTTTTTTGTTTTTTTCTCTTTTTTAGGAGGGCTTCTGGTTTTTGATCTGTTTAATTTTCTTTGTCATTTTCCATAGATATTGTAGTATTTGATTGTCGCTGTGCGTATATTTTTGGGAAAATTGCTTCGTCCTTCCCGAACTTATTGTCCTAGTAGCAACTTGGTCCCCAACATTTTATTATAATAGTTGCACGATTAATAGAAAATGTCCAATTTTTTGTTAAATCGTGACCTCTCATGTTTAATTTTATGATGCTAGATTTTGCTTTCCAACTTAGGTCGAACTAAGGCATGTATTCAGGACGATCATGTGACAATTCAGAGGAAAATCCATCACCAGAGACTTTTTTTTGTAGTTGGGGACCAATTTGCTACTGGAGGAATAGATTGGGAACCGGTGGTGCAATTTTTCCTATATATTTTCTGCTATGTCAATGATTCTAATTTTTCTAAATGATGCTTTTTATTGGGAAATCCTAATTTCAGAATAAGATGCAATTAATAATAGCATAATGTACAGTATCTCATATGCTGTAATTGCTCTGATTATATTCTTTTTACTTTCTGTTTAGCTGGTTATGTAACTATTTTCTTAGAAAAAAAATTGGATTCAGTTGTATATTATGCCTTCCAATGATTCCAGATAGCCTTTCTTAAGTCTTTGGTATTATTGGCAATCCAATTTTTGAATCTTGATAGGGAAAGATAACTCGTGCTAGAAAATGATAGGGGAAAAATAGAAAAGAAAGAACACAGAATCAATGGAAAGTGGAAAGTTCACTATCTTCTGTTTGTGTTTTCTTATCAGGGGTGAGATACTATAAAAAATCATCTGTAACGTCAACCACGTCCAAAGAAACTTCAAGTCAGACAACCCCAAATGATAAAGATGAAACTGATTTTCAGTCGAATGAAGCCCCACAAGAAGATTCTTTGATGTATAATCCAATGCAGCTGTTTCAGTTTTTAGAGAAACTCAATTTAGAGGTTTGTTTGTAATCCTTGTTTTTATTTGCATTTTAAAAAGTACTTCGACCATTCTAATATACCTTTGTGAAATAATTTTCTCATTTAGCAGGATTCTTTTTTGTGTTCTTGAAGTAATAATTACATATTATTAGTAGTCTGTGGTGTTCTAGTAAATTGATTTCTTAAAAAATTTCTACTTATTGGCTGCTCAAGATTATAGGATAATTACTGGTTGGTTATTCTAGATATTCTTTTTGGAATTTTTTGTAACCCATGTAAGTCACGAAGGAAAAAGAATATGATAAAGACAATGCTGAATAGAGCTATTAAACCACTGCTGTTTGTTGTGCATATTTGAACTTCAACTATTCCACTACTCGTTAGTTATATTAGTAGAATTACAGTTCTTATTATTGGTAAACAATGGTGGAGGACAAAATTACAATTGAATAAAACTTAGTTATCCGTACATGAATTTAAAGCTTATTGCTTGGTGCCACTCTCTCATTCTTTATAACATTTTTCCTTTGTTGATACTCTTTATGTGTTATGTTTGTGGTTTTCCTATGTATTTCTTTGGGTATAACTATAATCTGCATTAAGATTTTATCTTTTATCTTTCTCTTTCTCTCTCTCTCTCTTTTTTTTTGTATTGTTTAATGTAGAGTTAATTGTCGAGAATCAACGTACACAATTAGAAAATTACAGAATCAATAGGAAAAAATTAAGATACAAATCTGTTGAATTTCCTATTTTCTAGGGATTCCTTGAGACTTGCCAACAATATACATTTAATTCTTAATCTAATGAACTCCATAATATTTATGCGTCTCTCTCTGTATTTATGACTGATAGATTTTGCCCCCGTTTGTTTCTGTTTTTCATCCATAAAAATGAAAAATATGACCGTTATCCACCACATCAAGTCATTAATTTTGAATTTCTATCTCTTGTGTGGGACCCAATAACGGCTATATTTTTCATTCTCGTTATACAATAATGAGAATCAAATGAGCCCCTTAATTATAAATGGAAATTCTTAAAAGAAGTTTAATTGTTGTGTTATATTTATTTATTTTAGTCATACAATGAGTTTGTTTCTGAAAATTATGTTTATAATTAGCCACGGGAAGTCATAAAATATTGATTTGGAAAGCACTCGTTGCATCTGATATTAACTGTCTTAATCCAAAGAACTAGACCACACACTATTGTTATTGACAGAAGTCAAATCATATAGAAATGATTATCATATCCATTTCTTAGTTGAAATGGTCGAGCAGTAGTTTTATTTTACAACCTGCAAAAAAGGGATTGTAGAATTTCTCCTGGATACTCTGATGCTTAAGTCAATATATGACTATATGATTTATATAGTTATCAACAATGCCATGTGTGAATCTTGTTTGTTGGAGAGATTGTTATTTGAATTATAAATATCCATGAATGAGGATAAAATTATCCTTTTTTACTTTTAGTAATAGAGATTATGTTGCTCATAGAGCTTATCCACTGAGTTGTCTTAGTTTTTACTAAGATGGAAAATCTAATATTTTGCAATACTGTCTGAAATTTTAATCCAAAACAATGATCTTTTGGTTTTCTAGTTGGCTACTTGACTGCAGATTATAATTGTTCGGCCATCTTAAAGTTTACATATGCTTTTCATCAATTGCAGATTGATTATGAAGAAGCATATTATTTTCTTGTATTTGGCAGTGGTGGTGTAGTTGTATATTGGATAGCAGCTGCTATCGTTAATGCAATTGATTCTATACCAGTGGTGAGTACTTCTATTGTTTCTTCTCTTGGATTTGTTTTCTTCTTGTTACAAGCTTTCGAGTAACCTTAAGATATCAATTTTTAGTTTCCTAAAGTGCTGGAACTTGTTGGTCTTGCCTACGCCCTCTGGTTCACCTCCCGCTATCTTATCTTCAAGGCTAGTACTCGAGAATTTTCACATATCACCATATCTGTCTTACTTTTATTACATGCCTTAAATTCAGTGACACCGTTTGCAGAAAAATAGGGACGAGTTGGTTTCCAAAGTTGAAGACATTAAGCAGCAGATACTTGGTTCGCAGGATAACTGACTGGTAACAATAATGTTTTCCATTCAAGCTTGTAAATTCAGTATGTAACGTTGAGTCTATTTTGTGTAACAAAAGAAGGGGCCTTGGTTGTTTCTTGGATAAGTTTTGTAATGGCACTGCACCTTTATTGTTTTACATTTGAAAATAAAAGTTAAATAAGTCAATAGTGATTAGGATTGATTTAGGATGTTATGTATTTTGTCTATTCAAAGCCAGTATTAATAATGAAATGAAATTCGATTATTTAAATATTTGGAAATATGGTTCTCTTGGGATCTCTGGGTGGTTAGATTCCCTCCAACGAATATTTTCTTGTTTTAATTCGAATAAATGTTAATAATCGTGGATTTTTAAATGAAACTCATAAAAATTGATAAACATTTAGGCTCGACTTCCCATCCACCTAACAACGAATTATTTATTTGGTACATTCTTCGTGGGCATCATGGTTGACATTGTGTGAGGGGTATTGGTTTTAGTCGCGTTCTAAAATGCACTCATATACTTTGCATAAGCTCGCGTATTCTTGATGCATTTCCAAAATTGTTGATACTCGCCTTGCATATGGAGTATGTGCATGATTAGGGATGGAAACAGGGCGGGTATGAGTCGGATCGACAATTTCTACCCCGTCCTATTATGTATTTTTCTTATTTTGTCACATCTTCCTATCCGTTTAAATCAGGATGGGGCGAGATAGAATCTGCCTCATTTATCGCCCCATTTGTTTTTTATTTATTTTATTTTTTTATGTCTTTACTTAGTAAATATTATTCTTTTTTACCAATTTGTTAGAAATAACTTATGTTCTCTTTAAAAACGTGATAAATATGTTATTTTTGTTTAATAAAAAACTTAAATTTAAAAGTAATTTTAAATGGGACGGATAGTATGATTCCCGTACCCGCTTTGGAGCTATAACCATCGCCCCTTCCCGTTTGCCAGATTAGGCGGGTAATTCCTGCCCCATTTGGGGCGGGGCCCTACGAGTTTCAGGTTAAACGAGTATTTTTCCCATATCTATGGATGATGATGCTGTCAACCCATTTCCTTGACCTCATATGAACGTTTGAACTTTAAAATAAGCACTCATTTGTGTTAAAAATTAGGTCAAAATTAGTTAGTAAAGTCCAATTCATTTTTATAACTAAAAAAAAAGAAAGTAAAGAGAACACCAAATATCAAATTAGCCCAAATCATTCAAGCTATTAATTATGTATAGCAATTTGTAGGATTTTGACGTTTAAAAAAAAAAATCAAAAATCAAAAAAAGTTTTTAGTAAAGTTGCAAATTATCTACATCGAGCCTGAGTCTCCCTCTTCTTCGATCTTCCTCTAGTTTTACTATCAAGTGATGCTGGTAATGCACACTCTTGAATGATTGATTGTTGTGATGATTGTGAGGAGGTTGACAATAATATCTTATCATCTATAAGAGATAATAAAAATTTTCGAGTTGAACTAAATAAGCTCAATGGATATGATTTTGTATTAATGACATGAAAGATGAATTGGATAAAGAAGAGAAGATTAAATTGGAATAACGAGCTAAACAAGATTTAGGGTGTTTGAAGTCGGTGTTCATATCTAATCTAATCATAGGAATTGATTATCAAGTAATTATTGTATTTATGATTTTGAGCAATATATTTTTGTTGAATATTTAAAAAATATGTATAAAGTTCAAATAATTGTATTATTTATGATGTTGAGCAACACACACACACACACACAAATATGTATATTGAAAATTTGAAGAATATGTATAAAGTTCAAAGAATGCATTATTTTATTTATTTATTAGTTTGGAATATTAAAAATTAGAAAACGAATAATTATGTTTATGCTTAGCATAAACACGAATATGCTTGATCGAAACGTATTGTCACGCATTACGCATTTTATAATCTTGATTTTTAGTATTGATAAAATCAATGTTAAAATTGAGCGTGACATCACAGAATGTCAAAAAAAAAAAAATGTCAATTATAAAGTACATCAAAAAAAATTGCCTAACCAGATAATGTTGAGATCGTCGAAGTTTATAACTTTATATATTTATGTGATAAAGTAGATCGTACCATTCTAAATTTGTTTTCGAAATTGAAAATTTTATTTATTGTTGTAATACATTACAAAAATTTAGCAGCATGTGACGAGCAAATAAAATTTTGGCACAATATTGAGAGAAAAATTGGATGAAAAAATATCACTTTACGTCGCCTGAGAGATTCGAACTCTCGCGGGGAAACCCCATGTACTTAGCAGGCACACGCCTTAACCACTCGGCCAAAGCGACTTTGATGGTTGCATATAAATTATTTATAAATTTAATAAAGAAATATGCACTAAGCTCGAGTATAAATTTTTAGCTTATTTGTCTTAAGTTCCCTAAATAAAACTATAATGGTAGTATGCCAAAGACGCAATTCGTTTTTCAAGAAAAAAAATATGAATCCCATCTATTTTGATCAATTTTTAAGAAATTTTTGTTTAAGGTGTGTTTGAGCATGTATTTTAAAATAATGTATTATGGAATAATAGATTGGTGGATAATATGTGGTTGAAAAAGAATGAAAAATTATAGATGTAATGGAAAATATTATTTTATTGAAAAATGTATGGTTAATAATGAGTAAAAGAACGAGAATGAAAATTTTTAATGTGTACCAAACATTGGCTTAATAAGTCATTAGATAGATTGAAGGGTTAATTTCACAAACGATCACTGAACTTACCTAGAAATTAAAAAACGGTCACTAAAGTTTAAAACTTGTAAAAACGATCACTGAAATTTCATGCGCTTCCATAAACGGCCACTGAAGTTTTAATTTGTTTCACAAACNAATTGATTATCAAGTAATTGTTGTATTTATGATTTTGAGCAATATATTTTTGTTGAATATTTAAAAATATGTATAAAGTTCAAATAATTGTATTATTTATGATGTTGAGCAACACACACACACACAAATATATATTGAAAATTTGAAGAATATGTATAAAGTTCAAAGAATGCATTATTTTATTTATTTATTAGTTTGGAATATTAAAAATTAGAAAACGAATAATTATGTTTATGCTTCGCATAAACACGAATATGCTTGATCGAAACGTATTGTCACGCATTACGCATTTTAGAATCTTAATTTTTAGTATTGTTAAAATCAATGTTAAAATTGAGCGTGACATCACAGAATGTCAAAAAAAAAAATGTCAATTATAAAGTACATCAAAAAAAATTGCCTAACCAGATAATGTTGAGATCGTCGAAGTTTATAACTTTATATATTTATGTGATAAAGTAGATTGTACCATTCTAAATTTGTTTTCGAAATTGAAAATTTTATTTATTGTTGTAATACATTACAAAAAATTAGCAGCATGTGACGAGCTAATAAAATTTTGGCACAATGTTGAGACAGAAAAATTGGATGAAAAAATATCACTTTACGTCGCCTGAGAGATTCGAACTCTCGCGGGGAAACCCCATGTACTTAGCAGGCACACGCCTTAACCACTCGGCCAAAGCGACTTTGATGGATGCATACAAATTATTTATAAATTTAATAAAACAATCTGCACTAAGCTCGAGTATAATTTTTTAGCTTATTTGTCTTAGGTTCCCTAAAATAAAAATGGTAGTATGCCAAAGACGCAATTCGTTTTTCAAGAAAAAAATACTGAATCCCATCTATTTTTATCAATTTTTAAGAAATTTTTGTTTAAGGTGTGTTTGAGCCACATTATTTTAAAAGAATATATTATGGAATAATAGATTAGTGAAGAATATGTGGTTGGAAAAGAAAGAAAAATTATCGATGTAATGAAAAATATTATTTTATTGAAAAATGTATGGTTGATAATGAGTAGAAGAATGAAAATGAAATTTTTTAATGTGTACCAAACATTGGCTCAATAAGTCATTAGATAGATTGAAGGGTTAATTTTACAAACGATCACTGAACTTACCTAAAAATTAAAAAACGGTCACTAAACTTTAAAACTTGTAGAAACGGTCATTGAAATTTCATGCGCTTCCATAAACGGTCACTGAAGTTTTAATTTGTTTCACAAACGGTCACTGAAGGGCCGTTATAATTTTAATTCAAACTTAAAGGATCAACACACGTGGACATAGAAACTTGATCAATTCAAGTACAAATTTCTTGATATTAAGTGNATAGAAGTTTGACCACCTCAAGTGCAGATTTCTTGCTATTAAGTACCACATTTGGAGTAAATTAGATGAAAATTGTAAAATTGATATTTTAATTCTCGTTCCACCTATATACGTACAATACCATAAATTTAGATATGAGATATAAATATTTTTCTATGTTTTTGTGTGATCGTGCATAGATTTTCTAATTTTTAATAAACTTTTAATTATTTTAGTTCACAAAAAATATATTTTATTCTTGTTTAAAACAAATTTGCACTTGAGGTGGTCAAGTTTCTACATCCACGTGTTTTGGTCCTTTAAATTTGAATTAAAATCATAACGGTCCTTTAGTGATCGTTTTTTAATTTTTAGATAAGTTCAGTGACCGTTTTTGAAATTAACCCTAAATTGAATATTAGGTTTTATTTTTATCATTGCGAGATGTTTTAACAACTTAAGCACCCGTTTGGTTTTGTTTAAATAGTTATAAAAATTTAAGTATTAGTTAACAACTAATTTTAACCATACATTTTATAAAATCTACAACTTTTCAATCACACATTTATTCATTATTTGATGGGGATTAAAATCAAAATTTTAGTAGATTTTGATAAAAAATTTTTGATAAAATGTGTGGTTAAATAGTTGTAAATCCAATGAAATATGTGTTTAAAACTAATTGTTAACTTTAATTTATATTTTAATTCCTACTAAACACGAGCATAATTAATTTTTATTAAAATCTACCTAAAATGTATGATTTTCACTAGAATCTACTGTGAGCTAAATGGTTAATCGACTTCTAAAGATTATAATTCATGAATATTAAGTTTGTTTCAATGCTTAGGGCGTGTTCGGTAGAGATTAAAATCGGATTAAAATTGAAAAAATTAGGTGTTGTTGTTAACTTTTATTAGACGCGTGGGACCCAATAACTGCTATATTTTTAATTTTAATTAGATTTTAATCTATAACAAACGGGCTCTAAGTGTTGTTGTTAACTTTTATTAGACGCGTGGGACCCAATAACTGCTATATTTTTAATTTTAATTAGATTTTAATCTATAACAAACGGGCTCTAAGTAACTCTAATATAAACGTTGATGATGATATCTAGGATTTGGTAACATCATTTACTTAATAAAATGGTTCGAAGATGTACATTGGAATGTTGCTCTACAAACTTTTTATTCAAAGAAAGCTGAATTGAATAAAGATTAGAAATTCAAGCAGTTAAAAATAATAGAAATGATACTTGAAGTGAAAAAAGAGTCACCGTACATATTGAAAAGCTCCAAGGACCAAGAATGTTGTAATTTTCAAACAAAGAAAGTTTAGTTTGACCATTTTCACATCTCTATTGAATTGCTATTAACAAACACAACTCGAATGGATCGTACGTAACTCACTACCGTCGATGTATCTAGCAATAACGTCGATTTTTTTAATAGATGTTAACGTAAATTATTAGTTCAAATAGTTGACTCGACCCAATGATAACCTATTTATCGCACATTATTAGCGCAAGATGAAGTACATAACAAACAAAATATTTAAAAGAAACAACTTTTATGATTTATTTATAAGATTTTTTTTTAGATGAGATAAGATTGAACATGATTAAACAAGCGAATTACAAAATAAATTTATATTATTATTACATCAGAAGAAATGATTTAGTAAGCATTGATGCTTAGCTTATGCTAAGTGTCAATGTGAATGGATATATGGCATGACCCTGTTTGAGACAAATTATTGTAAAATGAGAATGAAAAATATAGCTCTTATTGTGGTCCAAACAAGAGATAGAAAATTTGAATTTAAATATTGATGTGATGAATAACGATAATATTTTTCATTTTAATGAGATAATAATGTGGCTCAAACATGGCCTAGTCTAGAAATTTAAAGATCTAAAAATTAATTGATGCGATGTGATCATTAATATTTAGCTTAAATTAAAAATTCGTAGATAATTTCTCTAAAGTTAAAGAAATAGCCCCCGTTTGGTCCTCGGTATCTCAAAAAATTATTCTTCTCTCTTATTTTCAACCACACATTCTAAAAAATATACTATTTCAAAAATTATAATTTGAAATAATGGCGTCACCCCAGGGCATAATGTACTAAGCACATATAACATCACACATTAATTAATTGAATCTTTTAATAATTTCATTTATCAATAAATTGATATGTCATATTATCAATAGTTAGCATGAAGCTTGTTGCTTAGTATATAATTTATCACAATTATGCTATCAGTATATCATCTTTTACATTATTATTTACATTCTGTCATGCGGTAACGTACTATTGGACAGTTAAAAAACTTTTTCCACCCACAATTTTTTGAAAACAAAGGATCGTTCTTAATATAATCCAATGAATGTACATTTAGCATTATTAATATTCTTTTGATAATTATCACTAGTACTAACTCATCATTTTTCTATACTTTTATAGGATCGCACTACATGAACAGCGTCACGTAGGCCCAGTTCAAACAGCTTTATCCAATTTTATAAGTAAATTTTGTGAAATATGTACTATGAAAGTACATTAAAAAATGAATAATATAGAAAGTAATAATCCCATCCCACACCTTATTCCTTGATCAGTAAATAATTTGGTACAAGTATTCAAGTAATCCTTTTCTTGTTACATCAACCTAACTCCTCCCACCCCACCCCACCCCACCCACAAATCAATTTGGAACATTTTAATTATGACGTCATATTTTAATATCCATCTTAGTAAATACGTGCTAAAAAATTACTTAACTAAATCGAACGTGAATGAAAAATGATTACTATTTTGATTTAATTTAATTTAATTAATATAAGCAGAAACTAAAAAAGAGAATCGGAAAAGGAAAAATAAGACAAGTTTTAAACAAAATTCTAACAAAACCAAACAGCCCCTTAAATTCGCTATCTTTTTAGGCAACTTTACCCAATCTCAAATCCTCTTTTGACATTCCTCCCATGTCTTTCACAATCCCAAAGCTGGAGAATTCTCTCATAATTCCGTCAAGACGTCAAATTCAAATTCCATTTTGCATTTTACTATTCCTCCTCCACATCCGTCACCGGTATCGCCGACGAAGAGGCCCCAACTATATGCGAAATTAGTAGAAAATCCCATTTCTATGTATAGAAAGAAAATCTGGTTATTAGGGTTTCCATTCAGCTCGGTCTTCATCCTTGGTAACGGAATAGGTTAGACAGATGCTTATAATTGTTGGGATTTTGCTGATTTTTTGTATGGTAGTCCGCCAGAAGTGGAAGAATGCGACAGCTAAAAGGGAGGAGATTTTGAGGCCGGTGACTACGGCCTCCGAAGAAGAGGCTAAAATTGCTGAGATTATAGCTGTTGAAGAGTACAAGTTTTCTCCTTTCCCACCTCCCTTGCGGCTTGAAAAGCGGTATTATTGTGCTGTTTGTCTCTGTCCCACCACCACGAGGTGCTCTCAGTGCAAGGCTGTACGATACTGGTGAGTTTGATTTTTTTAAGAATTATGGGTTATAGGTTTTGATGCATAGAGGTCTTTTATTTTCGATTTGAATGTGGAGATGTCTCTTTGAAAGTTTAACTTAGTCGGACTGGAATTTGTGAGGTACAGGAAAAAAGATAATTTTATTACATGAATTCAGAGTATTTTAGCGAAAAAGATTAAGCATGAAATATAGGTAAGAGTAGTATAAAATGTGAATAACAGATAAAAAGAAAAGAAGAATTATATTGAGGAATACGGATTCTGTTTGTGATAATTTGGTTAAAGCGTTAAATGTGGGTATTAATTGTCATTACACGTCTTGATAAAATTAAGAAAAGAAAATGTATAGAGTTTGTTATGAAATTTAATGTTAGATGTTTGATTTCAGAGGATTTTCAAGGTTAAGTTGCAAGGACAAAGTTCTGTTAAAGAGTTTTTGGGTGTCTTTTGGGCTGGAAAATGGAAATTTCGTGATGGGGCAAAGAGTTGATGTTCACCATAGAAAAGATAACAACGGGAATAAGTTTTTGTAGTGTTTATTTGGGGACGTTTAACATTTGATGATTTTTGTTGAGGTACAAATTCATAAAAGAAAGAAGACAAATGAAAAGCGATTACGTTAAACCGTAGACCTGGGTTTCACGCCTTGATAAGTATGTGGTCATTTAAGAATTGAGATTTCCTTGCTATAGAATTTTATGCATCTTGTCTTCTTTTAAATGCACAGCTAGCATGCAAATTCGGGAGGTAATCACCGAAAAACAATTGGTGGTCATACTCTATATCCGGTTTGAAAGTTGGTTTTATTTATCATCATGTGATGCACCTCCTCTATCTAGGTATCATTGAAAGGATGGAAGGCTAAGCTGGGTGCATTTTTCGTGCCTCATGGTTTTCATTTTGTAAATAATGCTTGGACGAAGGCCCTTGCATATCAATATATCATTGAGAAAATTAGCAAAGGACCTACTAGTGGTTTGGCTCTCCTATAAGCTCCCTCTGTAGATGACACAGTTCTGTGGTTCTATAATCCGTGTCCCGTATGTTTATGTACCCCTTTATCTTCATGTCCCCAAAAGCAAGTTGCAGAAGTTGCTGGAGATACTGCACACTCTCTTTCTCATGAGTGAGGTTATCAATCTTCTTGTGGTAGGGAAAAGATATGCCCACATGCTTCACGAGGAGCGCGTTTTTTATTTTGGGGTTTGGGGGTGGGGCAGGTGGAAGGGGTTTTGTATGTTAGCATTAGGTCCAACCATGGTTTAAAAAGGCGGAGCAGAGGCGTAGTACCTATGACTCATGGCACTACATCTAGTGCTTTCATTTTGTGGTAGGCCCCTTATTGGATGAGACACTTTCAATTCACATGCCTCACACGTCGTGAGGTGTGCGCCTCATGTTCTTTTTAAACTTGAATTTTTTATATCTATGGTGCAGTGTAAATGTGAGTTTCAATGATAAAACCTAAATGCTTTTACTTGGGTCCATCTTCTCAAATAAAAAAAATAAAATTGGATCCATCAAAGTTGACTAAATAAAAACCTTAATTCCACTAGCAATTTGAGTTCCTCACCCACACCTAACTATTCTCGAAGAAAGAACAAAATTCTTCTCCAAGATTGAAAGCTGGCGGTTCTAAAAATCCGGCAGGTATACATTATTTTTTTTCCTCTTTCTTTTCTGCATTTCATGTCCACTGTCTCTCATTTTAATTTTTTTTCCTTAAGTCTTGCACAAGACAAGGCTATGGGTTTTTTAAAACTAGGCACACATGGTGTTGATTCTATATAGTTTTTTTTTTTTTTTTTAAGATTGATTGTTTATGATTTTTTATGTTTACATGTTTATGTTTGTACATTGTTTTATAGTTTTTTGTTTTGCGGTGAGGTTTACGTCTTGCCTCTCAAAGGAAAAACGCGTCAGTGCCTATCTCTGCCTTTTTAAATATAAGGTTCAACACATGTGAAACCCTATCAGCATTTGGGATGGGTGATATCAATTTTTCCTTCTAGAGTGTGTTTGGAATATGAATGGAGTGTCCTCTAATTTGGGAAAGGAGAGGCTTTGATATCTTTGATAGGCGCATGTTATAGTTACCCATCTACTAGCTGCATGTTATGCATCCTAATTTGGAGCAAGTGACTTTGTGATCATAATTATAACGACTTGGTTCACATTTTATCGAGTCTTTTCAAGATCCTATTTTGAAGATGGACTGAATTGGTTAAGAGCAGTCTCTTGATTGTAATTGTTGTTCAGACTTAGATTGGTTACACGTAACAAATGATCTCATGAGAGGAGAATGTAGTTAAATTGTTATTGTCACATTGAGGGAAAGGCCTTTTGAGTGTTCAAAATGATTTCTATCATAGATTATTAACGATTACAAGATATGTGAAAAGTTGGTTAACTGGATTATATGGGTTAATTTAAGTTGTGAAATACGTACATGGCTATACAATTTACTTTCATCACTGATCATATATTTCGTATCTGGTTGTTTTGAATTCTTCTTCTTCTTGTAAGTCTTATTATGTGTTTGCAATTTTCTTTTTGAAAGTGGACGTGTCTAGGACAGATTTGAAGTGAACTTTGAAATTTATTGATTTTTGTCACGTTTACATTTCAATTTTGTTGCTTTGTAGTTCTGGTAAGTGTCAGATAATTCACTGGAGACAAGGCCACAAGGATGAATGCAGGCCGGCAACTAAGTTGGATGCTAGTGATTCTGGATCTTTAAGTACCTCGTTGCCTCGCTTCTCTTCTTCTGCCACTCATAGTGAAACATCATCTGATGCTTCTATCCGTGAGGTTCTTGGATCAGAAACTCCTATAAGATCAGATAAGGTACCTTCCGAAGATACTAATACCGATATGCATAGAACTACATGTGATTCTGCTAATATGGAGTTAGCAAGACCATCTCCATTGGATTCTACTGATTGTTCTGTAAACGAAATGCTTAGTCCCAACAAGATAAACAATATGCAATCTAGTAACAGTAGTGATGGCCCATCTACATGCTTCATAGATGAAAAAACTTGTGATGGAGCTGATGTGTTGGAAGAGTTTGTCCCAAGTGCAACTAAGCTGAAGAGTTCACGATCATCTAGTTCTTCGAGGACACCATTATCTTCAGCCGATTACAGGGAAAATGATGCACAGCTATCCAGGAGTGAGGAAAGGAGATCCATGCCTTTTAGGGGTTCAGATGACCATCAAATATCAACTGCAGAACAACGTTCACTTCCATTTTCTGTGTCTACGAAAACTGGGAGTTCTCATGCTTTGCCTTCTAAAGTTGAAAACATTCCAATACCTGCTAGCAAGGGTTTGAAGACATCAGTGCGGAAATTTGTACAGCAGTTTAGAGCACCAAAGCAGTCAAACTCCTGTGCACTGGATATTAGGAAGGACTCTATTGGAAAATATTATCACGAGGTTACTAGTATTTCTTATTTAATTTATTTAGTACTGCAAGGTCTTATTATCTTATAATATTTTTTTATTTTTTATTTTTTATTTTCCTTTTGTCAGGCCGTATTTTCTCCCAAGCTGTTCATGCAATTATACTCTTGCAGCGATGTGCAACTTCATCCTTTTGGCCTTGTGAACTGTGGAAACAGGTAATATTCTTGTTGTTTCAGCTCATTAGATTTTAAGAATGCCTAAAATACTATTACGGTGGTTTTGCAATGGCTCGAAAAGGCGATAGCTATAAGTATGCTTCTTCCTGTATTTGATTTTAGCATGTTCATATTATTAAAATGATTTGTTTTGGCGTTCTAATGTAAGTATTCCTTCTTGAATTTGATTGGCTTCTTTATTTGGTCCTTCTTGGTATGTGTTTGTATGTCTTAAATTTTATAGTCCTTTGTGTTTCATTTTTTGTTAATTTATCACTATAGAAAAATCTGGTCACTGAATAGACTTCAAGTTTGCTGCATGAATTCGTGCTATAAATTTTAGCATTTGATCAATTGTAAGTGCTTCAAATAGGCCACAAGATAAATGAACTCTCTCATTAATTGTTTTCTGGGTTTGGGGTGGGGATGAGATTTGAAAACATGGGGAGTATTTAAATAATTTATTGTCAATCAATTTTTTGTAATCTTTTTATGTTTCTTCAAAAAAGTTTCTCATGAAAATTACAAACTTCATTTAATTTCTTGGAACGAAAAATAAAATAAAAAAATTCTTATCTTTTTATTTTTATCTTTCTTTAACTACTATAAGTTCATGACACAATTGAAGCATATTTGTTGTATACTCATAATTTTGTTCTTTATGTGCAGTATGCTTACTTTTGGCTTATGGTAAAATTTTCTGGTCTTTTGTATGTATTCAAGCATGTTGATATGCTTGTAGCTATTTTAAACAAGGATATATTAATGGCCTGATATTTTATGCCAGTTGCAAGGCATTCTTCTAATGCAAAATTTTGGATATTAGTGGCTATGTACTCAGAATTTAGTGAAATCCGCTGTCTATGGAAATGGGCTTTTTAGGCCTCCATTTTTCAGAATATTTTAGAATTCATATCCTATTATTTAAGGCAACATCCAAGTATCGTAGAATTTTGGACTCGAGAGAATGATGAATCATAAGAAAATAAATATGTTTTAAAAGATTTTTCAGTTTATTTTGATACATTTAATGCTGGAAGTTATACTAGTCTAGGAAAAAAAGTAATATTACTGAATCTGCATAAAAGTTAAAAGATAACATGACATGGTACTGTTAATCTTGGTGGTGTTAATTAAAGAAGTCTGTTTGTTTTACACCAATTTTTATTGTTAAGTCTTCTTTTTTGTATTGCATATAAATTATAATGTATCTTCCTTTTTTCTTTCTGCAGCTGTTATGCAAACGCAGTGCTGCAGTGCCTGGCTTTTACTCGGCCAATTAGTTCTTATCTTCTTCATGGGATTCACTCTAAAACATGTGAGTGCCTCTTTATAATTTCTACATGTTCCTTGCATTGTCTTGATCTTGTGGGTCCCAGTTTTTTATCTTATCATGTGTAGCTACAATCTCAGGTAAGAAGCAGGATTGGTGTTTTATCTGTGAGTTCGAATATCTTCTTCTGAAGGGACAAAAAATGGAATCTCCTTTGTCTCCGATTGGGGTACTGTCTCAAATACAAAAGATTGGAAGTAATCTAAGTCACGGAAGAGAAGAAGATGCTCATGAATTTTTAAGGTGGGGAAGGTTACCAGTATGATCAATGATGGGTAGCTTTTTGTCTAGAATTTTGAACTTAATATATTAATCACGATTTTCTGAGGCGACAGGTGTGTGGTAGAAACAATGCAATCCATTTGCCTTGAAGAAGCTGGAATTGCAGGCCAGTTAGATGAAGAATCAACCCTTGTAGGTCTAACTTTTGGCGGTTATCTTCGTTCAAAGGTGCGTCTTTGTGATAAGCTGGTTTCTTCTGATCAACCATCTTGTTTTAAGCATACAAGTTAATTTGATTTAGTTAGCAGTTAATGTCATTACAAGTTCTTACTAATGTCTTCTAAATTAAATTCCAGATAAAGTGCATGAAGTGTTCAGGAAGATCAGAGCAGTGCGACCGGATGATGGATCTTACTGTGGAGATAGGTGGGAACATTGATACTCTCGAAGAGGCTCTTGTGCAATTCACGACATCTGAAACTCTTACTGGAGATAACAAATACAAGTGCAGCAGGTTTACTCATTTTCCTAATTGTCCAAATCTAGTAGAATTTGCCACAGTTCTAGCATCTTTAGTTTAGTATTGTACAAAGGATACACTAAAATGCTTTTCTTCATGTATCCTCATCAGTCGTTGCTGTTGCTGATATTATGCTGTTCTTCTTTTTATGTTTGTTGTGCTAGACGTGATCCTTATACAACTTTATGGGATTGGGGATTGATCCCTTGGGAATTATAACATTTCTATGTTACACAAAAAAAAGGGGGATTGGCTTGTACCTAATGCATGATTTTTCATTATTTTAATAGATTCTGTTCTGCTAACATTGCAGATGTAAATCATATCAGAAAGCTAAGAAGAAGTTGACAGTGCTTGAGGCTCCTAACATCCTTACAATTGTCTTGAAGCGATTTCGGGTAATTTATCATTAGTCATCATTGTATTTTTTATGCTATTCTCTATTTTTAATCTTTGTTCTATGATGTCCAGGACTTCTAATTCTTGCCCTTTATTCATGTTTGCAGTCTGGCAACTTAGGGAAGCTGGATAAGCTAGTTCAGTTTCCTGAGGTTCTGAACCTTGCTCCATTTATGAGCGGAACAAACGACAAATGCCCCGTATATAGTCTTTATGGACTGGTTGTACACTTGGATATTATGAATGCTGCTTACAGTGGTCACTATATTAGTTATGTCAAAGATTTCCAGGGAGATTGGTTTAGAGTTGATGACAGCAGGGTATGTTCTCATGCACCTATTCGAAATTGGCCTTTGCTATACTTCTACTTGTTCAGTCTGAGAATTAAATTTTGGCTTCTCAATATTAGTGGAATCAGTTGTTTTACATCCACTGGTTTCAATGACATCGTTCTTGGAGGCTGTTGCTTGTTCAGAATCGTGATGCCTTTTCATTTAATGGGTTTCAGAAAAATCTCTATAATTGGGCTTAACTTTATTTTCCATTGACTAAATGTAGAATAATAGAAAATTAGAAGAAAGCGATTCACAAAAAAACGCAGCCACCTGGTCCTGACCCCAGCCAGTACTCGACATTGCCCTCATCTTTTTCTCCTCAAATTTACTGCCTTCCCTTCTCTAACAAACAACATCCACCACCCCCATGAAGGATGACAGAATTGTATATGCACACTTTCCCTTACCAAAGAAATCAAGAATACTGGAATTACCATTTGTTTGAACTCCCTTGGTTTGCACCACGAGAAACCAGTTGTCTAAGCTATCGCGGTAGTCAAAACAGCTCTTTTCCTTGCTTGTGTCTTCCCCCTCGCATTGAGATTCCATTTCATTGTTAAATTAACATTATTTGTGAATAGGGTGCTGTTGTAATTTGCTTTCTTCTCCTTTTTGGGGATTCAAGATATGCAAAAAGCTGAGAATCTGTTGTCTGGTCCCTGTGAACTTTTAAATGTGAAGGCACACGTGGCTGAGCAGGCCACAAATAGCAGCTGTATGTGTGACTGCCCCTGGCATCTCTCTCGTCTGCTAGCAAAATTGTCAGAATTTGTTGATATTTGAATATCTTGTTTTATTGTGAAATAGATTTTAAAGTTCTATGACCATTTCAGTTATGAGAAAGAAAGAAGTACCAAGACTTGCTGTAGATGGTGTATATATTATGAATAACTGATCATTCGGCGTGTTCCTGTCGTGTAGGTAATACCTGTAGATTTGGAGACTGTTTTATCCGAACAGGCATATATTCTCCTTTATGCACGGTAATCCTATGTCAAAAGTTGAGTTCCATCAAAATATGGGTTCTTTAGTATTTCTTTAAAATAAATATAAAACTTTTTAGGCACAATCCAAGAGGTCCATCTTTGGCAAGGGATAGCAGTGGTAAGGGGAACTTGGAAACCAATTCTTTGAGTCACAGTGGAAAGAGAAGAAATTCAAAGACAAAACTCCCAATGGATCAGAGCACCGATTTTACAGTGCATTATCAGCGGTCTCGAAGATACCCGATTTGGATGTCTCCCAATGATTTCACTGGCAAACACAGATTCGATACCAAGGGTTTGAGGCAAAGAAATCCTTTTGTGGACTCATCAAGTGATAGTTCTTCAATTTTGAGCATGTCAGATGCTGGTTCATATAGTACAGATAGCACCAAGGACTCGAGTGCTGATGACATTTCAGGCTCTATGTTTGGACCTAATTGGTATGGTTCATAATGATTTATATGGAGATGTCGATTCATCCTCGGGCAAGTAAACTACTGCCAATACATCGGTAAATGTGGATTTGTAGGGATTCGGAACAGAATGCTCATATTGCATGCAGAAGCAGCCCAATGAGAATTTTCTGAAATGTTGGTGCAGTACCGGACTCGACTGGATGGATATAGGCATCATCTCTACCAAACAAGCCATAGAAAGAATTCCTGTGTACACTAAGACAGCTGAAGAAAGTAGATAGTTCTTAACTTGGTTCACTAGTTGATGAGCAGATAGTTATACAGAGTAAGCCGGGCTAGCTACTTTCAAAACTTACTTTATTCGCCCTAATGGGGAACAAATAAAGGAAAGAGCAACTCGAACATTTTTTAGGCGTTTGAGTTGAGATAATTATAAGTTGTAAATTGTTGAGGTACTTTGTATTTCAGAAATTGGTTATAATATCAGTCTTATTCCTTCTTGTTGCTTCTTCTTCGCCTTTCTGCTTATTTTTGTTTGTTGAGTGGCATATTGATGCAGTTTGTTCCTACAACTAAAATAAGGAGTTTACCTAAGGTGTCCTCTAGCTTAATTGCCGCACATAACGATTCCACATCATCTCGATTTTTATGTTTATCCCTTTCTCTACCTCAACAAACATACTTTAGTAGGACTCTACTTCCATATTCAAACTTATCCAATTCCGAAAATGTTGAATCCCACTAGAACATATCCTAATAGAACTTCAACACATTCTAAAACTCTAAAAAGGATAAGATACCCGATAGTCTAACTCTACTAGGAGTGTATCACCTACTCTATAAATATATGACCACAATTCATTGTTTAGGTGTGTTTTATATTCAATTTATAGTCTTGCGCATATATTTTCCACTTTCCCTAACTTAAGCATTGGAGGGGTAACGAGGACACACCTTGTCGCCTTTGTTTCAGGTACCGAAGATTTCGTTCGTGATCATCCTCAATCGTTAAGCTCGAGAATCAACATGTGACAATTTTTGATATCATCAATTATAATTTTAATTCTGTTTAAAATTAGTCATTATCTTTAATTCTTATCATTATCTAGATTTAGTCGTTATCAGAAGTTTAGTTATAATTCAGATTTTAATCTTATGGCAATATAGGTGTTCGTGAAAAATTCGCAAGCGTACGGGATCGTTGACAATTAATAGAATTGATGAGTTGAGAGTATCGTCCCACAAGAAATAAGACTTAATTCTAGTGTATTCGATATATCTAAATTCACAACAATAATAAGATATGATTGATTTGTATTTAACTACGTTCTAAGCTACGAAGACAATAAAATGGTGGGTTTTAAATCAAGTGTGGATGATTGTATTGGATTTCGAATCCACCTATTGCTATCTATTTCAATTCTTGATTTGTAATCTAGTTCCATTCGTGCGTTCTTGACAATCGATAAAACTATGATATATAATTTTTTTTT
>CAIGRF010175925.1:52338-63555 GCA_903798235.1 Fraxinus ornus
CCCCATATATTCCCACTTTTTCATTCCTAACCAATGTGGGATTGTAATCCCTTTTAAGGCTCCTCTTCAAATCTCAACTTTCAATCAATGTGGAATTAATGTCACATACACAAGTGAAAATTCATTTGCCAAATAATATATTTTCCAACAGTGATAAGGGTGCTTTCAAAGGTGATAATGGCCGAGAAGGAAGAAGACGCGCACAATCAGTTACTATAGAGACAGAGATTTTCGTTGGTTGTTGTAGATAGACAGAGAGTGCGAATAGAGAGAGTATAGAGATAAATGATATATAATTTTTTAGATAATAATTATATTTGATTTTTTAATTTGTAACAACTGATTTTTTAATTTAAAATTTAAAATGTAGGATTTAGGGTACTTTTCTCTTTATAATTCGTGCCTCCTTAATCAAATTTCATGTCCAACCATCCGTTCCTTCAAAATACTAGAAACGTAAATTTAAAGAGTACTTTTGAAAGTTCTAAATTTTATAATTGTAAGTTTGAATGCTTTAATTCAATAATTTATTTGTAATCATTTTAGATAATTTATTTTCTATTTATTTTTTATCCAAGGTCTCAATATTGTCTGGTCTAATGTCCCAAAATCTTAGGGCTGACCAATGTAAAATAATAGCTTGTTCATTTAGATGTGGAAGAAATGTTTTTTATGGAAGTCGAAGACTAGAAAGGTGAATAATGCCTCGTAAGATTATTTATTCTCCACATTATGATATTAAAATCTGACAATAATCTAAGAATGAAGTATTTTGTTATAGATTAAGCCCTTGTTTGATTTCGATTATTTTCAAAATATATTTTTCAATAAAACAATATTAAATGCAGATACAAAACTTTTTCTTATTTTGTAATCATACATTCTTCATCAACCTACTATTCCAAATTGTATTCTTACTTAAAAATGGAGCTGAAACATGCTCTAAACAATTAGAGTATAATAATCACCAATATGGAGTCCGTTTACAAACTTTTACATTTCAAGATTTTGATTCAGTGTTAAAATTATTGATTATTTCTCTATTTACAAGTATTAATCATTTTTCTTAATAAATTTAAAATCGACTAATAATATTATTTTCCATCACCGTTTTCATAGTGAAAGAGAACCCCCAGCCTCACCCAGCTAACCTTTACCCTTCCCCTCACTCCTATCATGTGTGTGTCGGTGGTGGCGGAGCTGAAAGTGCTAATGAAGTAATTCCATTTATTAAAATTAAAGTAACAGTAACATCATCTGCCAGCTAAAAACAAACACATGAAAAAGCAAGGACATGCCACTCATTCCTCTCGTGTCACGTACAAAATCTTGAAAACAGTGCTTTCTATTTCTTTCAATAAAAATCTATCCGTTGTCTGTTGAGGTTTTACTGCGAAAAAGACACCCAACATAATGAATTAGAATATACATACATTCATAGTCGAGCTGTTTCTTGGTCCTATGGATATCACTGTGTGTGTGTGGCGATAGGTGGGCGTTTGACATGCTTTTACTGAGGCTAATAATGAAGATGTATCCTCTTTATATTCTCTCTCCTCCATGAAAGTTACTTTATTGAAAGGTTCCAAGGTTAAGCCTTAAAAAACCCCATTTCTTTAATAAAAGTATTTTTCTAGTACTGTTATAGCAACAGAAGAGGTGCCATGACTACTGTCATCGTGTTGCTGCTGCTGCCCGTTTTGTTTGCCAGCCTTCTCACTCCGTTGAGCCATGCCTCACCCTCCATTCTCTCGGTATCTTCTTGATTCAGTTTCCTTTTTTATTTTTATTTTTTTGGGTATTTTTCTTGATTTACAAATTGATCTATGCATGTGCTTTCCGTTTTTTTCCTTTAATGGGATTTTTGGGTTTTGTTTGTGTTGCTTGTATTTGTTGATATATTTTCTGGTTTGAGGGAAATAGTTGCAGAAGAGGGAGGGAGGGAGGGAGGGAACTTTTTAATGTATTATGGTTTCTTGTGAAAATGGACAAAAATTTCCCAGAAAGGTATGACTTTTAGGGGGATTTGACTATCTTATATTAGCTTTGTTGCTGTAGTTCGATTTTACCTTGTGAAATCTTTTAATTGAGCAATTATTTCTGAATTTTTTCAAGATTTGCAGTGATAATTAGTACAAGGAGGAAAATGTAAGGGCCGTGGTTTTAGAATTTAGTTATTTTGCCGAACATGGAAAGATGGAGAAATTTTGTGTCGTTTTTGGAAGCTTGGAAAGTGGGGGAGTGTTTGGGGTTGCAAAATATTTGACATGTTGAGTTATATTATGAGAAATTAGACAGTAAAAGACAAAGATTTGTTTGCTTATTATTAGATTAGAGGGAATGTTTACTCGTATATATATACCGGTAAAAGGTCATTCTTTGGGCATGGATGGAGGATGCACGTGTTGCGCAGGGATAAACACGTGGTTGTCTAGACACATTTTGTGTAAAGTTAAAGGGAATAAGAGTGACACGATCTTAGCAAAACACTCCAGAAGGGAAGCATTAGATGAAATTATAGCTTATTAAATGTTTGTTGCTCATTCTAGAATCTCATAACTAAGAGTAAACATTTAAATTATGTGGATACTTTAAATTAGTGTCACCATCTTTTGCCAACTGAAGCTTACTAGAATTCATTTTTTCGATTAAGGGGGATCCATTCATCATAGTCTAATTCACTTGTGCAGGAACAGAATGCTTCAAAACCTAGGCACTCAAAGCTACATAAGAGCGCTATACAACGCCAAACTGTGAGTAAGAGTTTACTGTGTTATTAGATGCATGCATTTCCCTTTACAAAATTGTCATTCGGGATATGAATGTTACTTTATTCACTTTTTTCTTTTTTGTTCAGTCTGATGAAAGAAAGGCTGAGCTATGGATGCCTTTGGTCGACCAAGGATGGAAACCCTGTGTTGAATCTGACACTCTCCCCAGTGAGTAATACTGTAGTAGTATCAGCCAAAAATTGGTCATAGATGAAATTTTAGTTTCTTCATTGATCCTCAACTCTTTTTATTAAATAACAAGGTTTGTATTTGTTGCAAAAGTATGCATTTCAAAATATTCTTCATCACTTATCATTTTTAACAAGCAGCTCTGCCAGAAAATTCTCAAGGATATATTCAGGTTTTCCTTGATGGAGGACTAAATCAGCAGAGGATGGGGGTATGTGTTGTATGTTTTTTACATTTGGTACTTCTTAAGCTATTTAGGGATCAATAAATTATATACTTTATGTGCATGCTTGGTTTGTAATATTGGACCGCGTAGCACACTACAATGAATATGATTTTTAGTTTCTCTTGTCTCAATACTATCGAGTACTATTTAAAACAACTTACCAAACATGTCATACTGGTTTTCTTTCTTGGATTATGTAATTATTCGTCTTCTTGATCACTGATATGTACCTTCTCTATTCTAAGATTTGTGATGCAGTGGCTGTTGCTAAAATTTTGAATGCAACTCTTGTGATCCCTTACCTTGAAGTAAATCCTGTTTGGCAAGATTCAAGGTTCTACTCATTAAGCCTATCAATTTGTTCTTGATATTTTTCTAGGGTGAAACTCCTACTCTTTTGTGTTTGAAGAAGTAATGAAAAGTGTTTTTTTTAACCCCCTGCTGTAGCACTTTCGTGGATATATTTGATGTGGATCACTTCATTATTGTGTTGAAAGACGAGGTATCCATAGTTAAAGAGTTGCCTGATGAATTCTTTTGGAGCTCACGGGAATATTATTCTACAGCCATCCGGGCTAACAGAATTAAAACAGCACCTATTCATGCTTCAGCAAACTGGTATATAGACAACGTCTTGCCTGTCCTGGAAAGGTAATATAAAGATATTTCTTATATTTTTTTGCTGAAGCTTTGAAATTATATTAAACAATACAGATCTTCCATTGATTTGTTTATCTAGAATGTAACATGATTCATCTTAAAGTTTATAATTTCAAGTACATAACATAAAGGCTAGCTTGTTTAAGATGAAATGAAATATTTAGTTCCCTGCAATAACAAACAAGCTTCTTTTTTAAAAAAAGGTCTTTAGTACCCTTTATTACTTAGAGAGTGATTTTCATTAGTATGATGACGGTAAAATTGGAATCTATTTAATTTGAGATGGTTGACAATTGTAAATTATAGTTACGTTTTCTTAATGGGAACAAAAATTGAGTTAGCTGATTCTCAATGAAAAAAAGGTTCTCATCCTAAAATCTTTTGCAAAGGGTTCCATACTGTAGTTCTTTTGTTAGTTTTCCTTGCTATAATAAAATGGTGGTGGCGTTTGTTGGGCTGATTGAAGTCTAATCAGACTCTACAATAACCCCTTGACTGCAGATCGGCCTAATATTCCTACCATATGAAAGATTTATTAGGGAGCCGTTTTTGGTAAGACATGGAGAGAGAGAGAGAGAGGGAGGGAGGGAGAGAGAGAGAGAGAGAGAGAGAGAGAGAGAGAGAGAGAGAGAGATCTTGTACACTTCTCCAATATGGTGAAAACTTCCCGCTCTCACATTGAGGATGAACTTCTATAAATCTCTGTATTTTGCTCATTTTCTGGTTACTATTGCTCTCAGAAGTAGGATTACTGGATTAGGGCTTAATCCATAACAATGTTTATTGGTTTACATGATTGGCTTCTGAACCTGCAGTAGATCTCTTATAGTTCTTGCTACATTTTCAAAATGTGGGTTGTGATTGTATTATCCCTGGATTTGACCAGTTATGGCATTGCTGCAATTGCACCGTTTTCTCACCGACTGGCATTTGACAACATGCCCAAGGACATCCAACGTCTACGGTGCAAGGTCAACTTTCAAGCATTAGTTTTTGTTCCTCGCATCAGAGAACTTGGAGATGCTCTCGTCAACCGTCTCAGATATCCTCCTGGTGATAATGAAGTTGTTGGTACTAAGTATTTTAAAGATGTTAGCAATGCTAAAAGCAAGCAAGGAACTGGAAACTTTGTCGTCCTCCATCTTCGATTTGATAAGGTATGTCCACTTTTGTTACAATACTTAAGAGATGTAGAAATTCTACTTGAACGGTGAAAGACTAGTAACCTAATTTTGAGCATATGAGCTTTTGATGTGCTTCTGAGATTTATACCTTCCAATTCTCGGCCTGCACTCATTGCTAAGCCCCTGTTTGATACCTTTATAATCACACATTTTTCAAAAAGACTATTCCAAACAATGTTTTTAAAATTTTAAGGATGTCAAACAGGGGCTAAAATACTTACCTGCCACATTTATGGAAGGGGTTTAGAGTATGGTTTAACCTTTTTTCTGGATCATCTTTCTCATATATATGTGTGTGTGTGTCAGGAAATATAATCGTCTGCAGATTTACATTTGCTTTTATTTGTTGCACTGCGTAGAATCTAATCGTAATAGGCACTTACTCCTTCAACCACATATCAACCTAAATTCCTAGTATATTTAAAGGATCTTTAGAGGGGGCCATTTCTGTGCAAGAGAATTGTGAGAAAAAAACTTGTATCTTCATCTTCATTAGTGAAAACCTATGTTATTCTCTCATTTAGGGTGAACCACTATTATTATTGCTCTCTAAAGTAAGGATTATAGCTTAACCTATATCGTTCGTCAGTTTACCATTTGTCTCTCTAGAGATGTATACTTATTTTCTTTCTTGATTTCACTGTCTTTTCAGGATATGGCTGCCCATTCCGCCTGCGACTTCGGTGGGGGTAAGGCAGAAAAACTGGCTCTAGCTAAGTATCGACAAGTCATTTGGCAAGGAAGGGTCTTAAACTCTCAATTTACCGATGAGGAGTTGAGAAGTCAGGGACGGTGCCCATTGACTCCTGAAGAAATTGGATTGCTGCTTGCAGCTCTGGGATTTGACAACACTACTCGTTTGTATCTCGCCTCCCATAAGGTTTAAATGAAAAGTTTATATGATTCGAGATTATCAAAACCAGTTTGAATGCCTTGTAGCCAATAGTATGCTTTCATTTTCTTAAATTCCCATTGACTGCCATTTTTCAGGTGTATGGTGGGGAAGCCAGGATCTCGACCTTGAGAAGTTTGTTTCCATTGATGGAAAATAAAAAAAGTCTTTCTTCTTCCGAAGAAAGAGCCAGCATTAGAGGAAAGGCTTCCTTATTAGCCGCAGTTGATTACTATGTTGGCATGCACAGCGATATCTTCATTTCTGCCTCTCCTGGAAATATGCACAATGCTATGGTAAGCACTTAATGCTATTATATATCACTAATATATTGCTGTGTCTTGCCGACACATTCGACAGCATACTGCATGCATGGCAACATTTCATATCTGCCTCTCCCAGAAGTGTGCACAATGCTATGATAAGCAGTAAAAGCTAATCACCAATAAAATAATGTGTCCTGCCAAATTGAATGCTGTATGTGAAGTTGGTGGACTATGTGGAGCCTAATTATCCAGTTATCCCCTCAACCGCATAAACTGTTCCTACCATATAAGGATTTAGGGGGCCAGTTTTGAAGGTCTGAGAGGCATGAGAAAAAATTCTACTTCTCCATTACAGTGAAAACCTTCAGTGGCAAATGGATGCAACTCTCACATTAATGGTGGACATCTGTGTGCTTGCTTAGCTTATTTTTCGATTTTCATTCTCTATTTTACTCTTCTTGGTGAGAAGGGATTAGATTCACTGAGACTTGGGCATAATGCTGTGAATTTCTATTTATGTTAATTTGTCCTATGCAATGGTTTACGAGTTCGCCTCACACCACTAAAATTGAGGATTTTGTTTACAACTCCTTTTTGGATCTACAGGTGGGACATCGAACATACCAAAACCTGAAGACTATAAGGCCTAACATGGCATTGTTGGGGCAGCTTTTCCTGAATAAAAGCCTAACTTGGCCAGAGTTCCAAGAGTCTGTGGTAGAAGGGCACAAGAACAGACAACGGCAGATCCGATTACGCAAATTAGAACAGTCTATATATACGTATCCTGCTCCTGATTGCATGTGCAATGCTTAAAAATGGGATTCTGTGATATAAATCTTGTATAAACTGCAGGTGCTGGTGCTGATGCAGCTGGGGTATTGTTTGTGGCCTATAATATCTGAAATAAAATGCGATCCCTTTCTTGATTACTGGAGAATTGAAGCGAAGAAGAATTAGCTTGAGTCTAAGAGCCATTTATGTACTTTTCTTATAAGAGAATTCATCAGGGGTGGGAGAATTTTTTTAAACAGATTGGCTTTCATTTATCTGAATTTGATTTACAATTCATGATGAGTATCAGGAGAAGCTTTCACGACACACACTGTACTTGTTTTATTATATTAAAAGGTTGATGTTTTCATGCTGGGTGTGATTTGAAAATCGAAACTCTTTGAAAAGGCTTTAAGATATATTTTGAGAACTTGAAAAATAATGAAGTTCAGAAACCTTGGAAAAATTTGGAAATGTTGACGCATAAAAATGTGGCCCACTTAAATAGCCCAAGAGGTGAAGCCCCCCAAATAGGAGATTTGAAAGATAGGTCTAAGAAAAATTATGGAAAAATGCCCAAAACTAGAGTTGTGCAATAAAGGTCCATCATCGTCCAAGTATATAGGACGCCCAAGCTCTGGGTGAGTACAACAATTTATTTAAATACTCAAGGCAACAGTGTTACCATCGGCCAAGCTTACGGAACGCCCATGGTTTAAACATAGTGCTATTCCAAGCGAAGGTTACCAAAGCAGTTAAAAGAGAGATCTCATCATGCCACACGATCCAGGAAACCCCGGTTATTAGCAGTTTAACGGCAGTTAGAAACAGGAGTTTCATGACAAGTCAGCCATGATGAAGAACGTGGGACGATACATGACGACCAACAGTTTTACAATAATCGTCCAAGGAGTATAAAAAAGAAGATAAAGCATAGAAGAGACCCCTCGAAATCAAACACTCTCGAACAGAGACTATGTAATTTTCATTATCTTTATTTTCATTGCATTTAACCTTCAATCGTTCTGTGTGCTTGCGCCCCTTGGAGGCATTTTGTTTTCTCATCCATTGTGAATTTTCAATAAAACGTCACTTTTTAGGACTTTGTCTCAAGAGGTCTGTTCCTTACACAATCGTCTGAGTTTTTCTTTAATTGTTAGCGATGCTCGACTTTTCGTGGGAAATAATTTGGCACGCCCAGTGGGACATTTGGTGTTGAAAATACAAAAGTGAAAGCAATATGCCTCATAGAAACTCTAATAAAGAGCCGCAAGCCAGTGATTGGTCCAGTCTGTAATTGAGTGATATGAGGAGTAGCAGAACTCTCCTGAAACAGATGGACAAAGTCAAAGTCGTTACAAACCAATGACGGAATTGAGTCCTCGGACCATGCACGCGTTGTTAAATGAACTCACCCAAGACGTCGTTGAGCAGGTAAACTTACGAAATGTTCATAACATGGAAAGGTTTATCCAACGTGGAAGTGCATATTATGATAACATGACCAAACAGTTAAACAATTTGAAAAGTCATGAATAAATTAGTATGCCAAATCTGTCAACCAGTTATGCTGAACATAGGGAGTCACTTTCAGTCTAGGACAGTTGTAGGGTATAATTCCCCAAACATAAGTCCAAATCAAGTAGCAGAACCACCCTTTGGACCCTCTACTTCAAACTAGGGAGGTAGTGGAATGACTAATTTAAATGCCGGCAATGGAACACCAAATGTGGGGGGTAACCCAAATGTAAGAGATAATGTCCAAATCAATAGACAGAACACTATGCGGGCTAATGATGGTGGGAACGTCCAAATTAACGCTAACAATGGTTTAGGTAACGGTATTCCTGCCACAAACCAACTACCAAATATCAGACCTCAGGCAATCCTACCAATGAATCAGCCTATAGGAGTCCCATATGACCCCAACGTTATGTTGATGAATCAAATTGTAGAAATAGTACAAGATCAAATGGCTTTTGGGATGCGACCTTTTACCAGGCTGACTTATACTAAGCCATATCCTGATTGGGTAGACCAAGTATATCTGTGGCCTAGAGGGTATAAAGTGCCAGAATTCTCGTTATTTGTTGGTATGGGAGAAGTTTCTACCTTAGAACATGTAGGGCTATTCACATTACAGTGTGTCGAGGTAACTGACTACCATAAGATACCATAAGATGAGACTATTCCCAAGATCACTAACATGGGTAGCTTTTTCGCGGTTCATTAATTTTACCAGGGAACTCCGTCCAAACATGGCAACAATTAGAACAGTTGTTCCACGCCCAGTTTTACAAAATTGAATCTGAAGTTTCTTTGACTGATTTGGCAAACTTACGTCAATTGCCAAATGAATGGGCAGAAAACTTCCTCCAGAGGTTTAAAATAGCCAGGAGTTAGTGTTTCGTGCCTTTGCCTGAAAAGGCATTCGTTAGAATCGCTCAAAGCTGTTTAAGTTTTGATTTGAAAAAGAAATTCCAAGATATGGAATTTCCTGACTTATTCCAGTTAAGCGCTAACGTGATTAGATATGAACGCCTGGTGAGACAAGAAAAACAGATGAGAAACTCTAGCAAATGGACTTATTATAAAGACCCAAACTTTGATGTTCATATAGTGGGTAATGAACATGACTATTAAGCTGAGATATGCTTGGCCGAATTGGTTAAAGGAGAGGCATATGCTTGTCCTGTAATGGTCAAATCTAAAATGATAGAAAAAATGAGCATATAAAAGATGAAAACAAAAAGGCTCAGGTATTCTCGTTTGATGTGATCAAGGCTGACCTTATATTTGACAAATTATATAAGAATAAGCAAATTAACCTGAGCGATAAACATAAATTGCCAGACCTTGAACAGATCAAGGGTAAAAAATATTGCAAATGACATAACGCTTGGTCACACATGACTAATAATTGTTTGGTTTTTCATCATGTATTACAGGATGCCATTGAATCATGATGAATTACGTTTGAAGCTAAGAAGAAGGTGGCAGTGGATGAAAATCCTTTCCCACAGCCACTTGGAGTGAATATGGTGGCATCTGGCATCCAAGGCAGGTTACCAAAATTCAAGTTAGTCATAGACGACGGAGAAGAAGAAGGTTCTAGAACTCATTCCACTGTCTTTCCATTGTTACTCCAAATGTCCAACTTGGCGAAGGACAGGATTTACCATTTTATGGAGAACGGCCCTTTGAGAGGCAATTCAGGCCGATAAATAGTGAGAGGCAATTCATCCGATAAACAACGGGAGAACATTTAGGCTGCATCCCCGCCAACTAAATGTATGACATTCCTTCTAGTAAAATGCAGGAAAAATGGTGTCCTTTAACAAGATGACCATGACTCAGCAAAGGCGTTTTCAACGTAACTATGGACGAATGATGAAGCAGCAGCAGGGACCGTCCCGACCTAAAGGGCCTAAATTGTTTAAGGTAGTTAACCAAAATACTTTGAAGGGTGATAAAGAGGCTAGCATAGGTGATTCAATGGAAGGGCTGCCAGAAAGCTCCTCTGGAAGGTAAAAAATTGAACGAAGAGAGGAGCCCGAAGATGAAGAAGATCCAGGCCAAACCCTCACTATCTAGTTTGGTACCTTACCTCATGTTGTGGCTAACGAGTTCAAAAGCAAGCAGAATGAAGAGGAGGAAGGGGAAACAAATGAGGAAGAAGCATGCGTACTGGAATGCGAAGAGGGTCAAACATCTTGAGCAATACATAGCGAAGAAGAGGATGATAGAATAACAGATATGGAAGATGAAATCGACCTGGAAGCAGAAAGAAGAAAAAGGGGGGTATCACGCAATACATTGTTAAAGTAGCTGCATCTAGAAGGTATTTGCGAGGTAGATCTTCTGGGCGAGCCATCTGGACGTTCCTTTGATTTCTATGTACTATATGGAACGCTAAAAAGAAGGATAAGAGTACCCCGTGTGTAGAAATATGGGTCACCTCCAAGAATACTACCCCCTCCTACTGGTTGGGTAATTGAAGTTGAAACGTCGGAAAAGGGTAGTGAAAGTGCCAATGAAACAAAAAATCAAGACGAGGTATTGCACGTAGACCTGCTGCACGAAAATGAAGCATAAAATGATAAAAAAGAAGTAGAGATAGGTGCAGCTGAGAAAGTTATCTTCAAGAGACCAACTATGAAGTTGACAAAGCATTTGAGGCCACTGTACGTGAAAGCTTAGTAAATGGCGTACCAGTAGCGAAGGTGCTCATTGATAATGGGGTAGCCATCAATAC
>CAIGRF010175940.1:0-15887 GCA_903798235.1 Fraxinus ornus
GTCAACGAAGTGGTTGAGGCCTCCAAGGTGAAACAGGCTGAGGCAGAGTCAAGGATGGAAGTACTTTCGAGGGAAAATGATGAATTAAAACCCATCTTTGTAAAGCTGAGGTGAATGCCTTGACAAAGCCTGTGGAGAATTTTGACAACCAGTAGCGGATCACTTCTTCTACCTTAGAGGTTGGAAATAAAGAAAAATGGGACCTAAAGGTTCGAGTTGACGAGATGACTATCGAGGTCGCTCGTTTGGGTGATCAGTTGAAGGGAACCGGAGCTCCAGCGTTGAATAAATATGTTGCTCACTTTCATGAGACGGTCGAGTATCATGGACTTAACATATATTGGTAGGAGGTGGCCTATAACGAGGTGTTCGCCAGACTTTTCGAGCTCCATCCTCAATTGGACTTAGCTGCTGTAAAGGGAAAGTTCTTTCCTGCTGAGCCTTCTATTCCTGCCAACGAGGTTGAGGATCCGGTGGAAGAGGTCGACGCCTTTTAGGATATGCCTTATTGTAATATACTTGCAACGGTTCCTCTCCCCGTTTACTTATAATTAAATTTTGATATAATGAAAATGAATTCATCATTACTTGAGTGTTAAGACCCTTGATGTACGAGCTTGTCACGCTTAAAACAATGAGTTCATACTATGAGCTCATCATAATCGCTTATGGGATCGCCATACATGAATTTGATTAATCTAACGGGCTTGCTATAGTTTAACCTCACAATGATTTCGTAACACATAATATGAACTCGCTATAATCAATCTAGTGGGCTCGCAACACATAATATGGGCTTACAAACATATGAGCTCGCCTTAGTTAATCTTTTACTGAACAATCACAACATATGAGCTTGTCATACTTTAAAACATCTAATTTATAATATGGGCTCGCCACAATTAACCTTGGATTAGGTTTACAACACGTGATATGGGCTCGCTATAATTAATCTTCTGTTGAACAATACGAGCTTGTCGTAGTTACATTAAAAGGGGTGCATGCATTAATGATAAGGGGTACATACGTTGGGTAGGACTTTACTGATAATACATCCTTAGATGCTCAATGTTCTAGGGGTGGGGTTACACCTTCCCATCCAAATTCTCAATTAAAAAAATCAATGATCTGACGTCACCTGATATATGGTAAGGGTCTTCCCAATTAGGACCTAAGGTGCCCACACCAGGCTCTTTTGAGGATAGGAAAACCCTCATAAGCACTATGTCGCCTTTCCTGAATACCTTCTTTTTGACCCTGGCGTTGTAGTAACTAGTCATCTTTCTCTAATAAGAGGCCAGTTTTACTTGCGAAGCTTCTCTTATTTCTTCAAGGAAGTTGAGCTCGCATCTTCTTATCTCATCGTTGGATATTTCGTTAAACTGCAAGCGATAGGTGGAAGGGAGGCCCACTTTGACGGGGCTCATGGCCTCAGTCCCATATGCTATGGAAAAAGGGGTCTCTCCTATAGCGGTTCGGCTGGTGGTGCGTATTACCCATAACACATGGAGAGCTCGTCCACCTATGCTCCCTTGGAAGCATCAAGTTTCTTCTTCAGGAGATTCTTTATAGTTTTATTGACTGTTTCGACCTGGCCATTTACCTGGGGGTCGTGAGGAAAAGAGAAGTGCTTTTTGATGCCCAATTCATCACAAAGGTCTTTGAGCCTCTTGTTGTCGAACTGCCGTCCATTTCTGTAACTATCGAGTGGGGGATTTCGAATCGGCATATGATAGTCTTCCATATGAACTTGGAGGTATGAGCTTCGGTGATTTTGGCCAGTGGTTCAGCCTCAACTCATTTAATGAAGTAATCAATGACAACTATCTCATAACTCGCATTCCCCTTTCCCTTCGGCATTAGACCTATCAGGTCGACCTCCTACTTAGCAAATGGCCACAGACTAGATACCACAGTGAGCTCTTGAGATGGTTGCCTTTGAACAGAGGGGAAGCGTTGAAATTTCTCGCACCACTTCACTAACTGTATAACATCTTTCTTTAGGGTCAATTAGTAATATCCCTACCTTAGCACTTTGTGGGCCAACGCAGGGCCCTTGGTGTGATTGTCGCAAATTCCTTCGTGGATTTCCCGTAAGATATAGCTGGCCTTGTCTCTCCCAGTGCATCATAGGAGAGGAGAGAAAAATGCTCTTTTGTACAGTACTTCATCCTGACGTACGTAATGGGCGGCCCTATGTCTGAGCTTATGGACCTCTTCCTTGTTCTCCGGCAAGGTGTGATCCATGAGGTAAGCTATGATGGGTCACATCCATTGTGAAGTTTCTTTGACCCACATCACTTCTTCCATCTTGGCTATGGAGGGCCTAGGAAGGTATTCTACTGTCACAACTTTGAACAACTCCGAGAGTCCTTGCTGCTAGCTAATTTTGACAAAGCATCTGCATGCGAGTTTACAGTCCTCAGGATTTGAGTGAGCTCAAACTTTTCAAAGTATGAGATCAGTTCCATGACCTTTTTTAGGTATGCTACCATGCCTTTATATTTGGCCACGAAGCTGTCACTGACTTGGCTCACAACTAGCTGGGAGTCACTCCTAATTGTCAAGCTCTTGACCTACATTTCTTCGGCCAATTTGAGGCCTGCTAGGAGAGCCTTATATTTTTTTGCGTTGTAGAGGTTTTGAAATCGAACCTTACTAGCCTTTCGAGCTTTCTAACAGCATGTTAGCCCCCGATCTGGCTTCTCCAACGAACCCATCTACAAACAACTTCTAAGCTGGAGGATCCGTCGGTTCTATGAACATGTTTATATCTGTCGCTTTCGTGAATTCGACTACGAAATTTGCCACTGTCTATCCTTTTATCGAGGTCCTTGTTGGTACGAAATGTCGAATTCTCTCAAATGCACTCCCCATTTCATCAACCTGCCTAACGCGTCCGGCTTTTGAAAGACCTATTAAAGGAGGAGGCTCGTTAGAACTCGTTTGCTATGGGCCTGAAAGTAGGGCCTCAGCTTTCTTGAGATGATCGTAAGAGACAATGCGAGCTTGTCCATGTCAGTATAACGTGTGTTCATTGGTAGGAAGGCCTTACTTACATCATAGATAGGTAGTTGGGTGCCATTCTCTTCTTTCTCCAGCATCAAAATGACGGTATCAATGCTCACAACCAGATATAGCAGCAATATTTTTCCTTCTTTGGGTTTTAAAAGAAAATGGGGGCTTGGCCTAGGTGCTTCTTCAGCCCTTAGAAAGCCTCTTTGCACTCCACATTCCACTGGAACCTTATCTTTCCTTTTAAGACTTTAAAGAAAGGGAGGCAACCGTTCGTAGCCTTGGAGATGAATCGGTTTAATGCTGAGAGGCCGCCCGTCAAACATTGCACTTCCTTGGGCTTGTTGGGAGATTTCATATCCAGTAGGACTTTAATTTTCTCAGGGTTCACTTCAATGCTCCACTGGTTAACCATGTATCTTAGGAACTTTCCAGAAGCGACGCCAAAGGCACATTTCAACGGGTTCAGCTTCATACGGTACTCTATTAGAATTGTAAAAGTGGCTCGCAAGTGTTCAATATGGTCCACTAACCTGAGACTTTTCACGAGCATGTCATCAATGTATACCCCATTATTTTGCCTATGAGATCGGAAAACATTTTATTGACCAACCGTTGATAAGTTGGCCAGCATTCTTCAGATCGAACGACATGACTTTGTAGTAGTAGAGTCCTCGATCAGTGATGAATGAGGTATGTTCTTCATCTATTGGATGCATGTGGATCTAGTTATATTCGGAGTATGCATTCATGAAGCTCAAGAGCTCGTAGCCTGTAGTGGAATCAACTAGCTGATCGATCTTTGGAAGCAGAAAGCTGTCCTTTGGGCAAGCTTGGTTAAGATTGGAGAAGTCGATGCAGACCCTCCACTTGTCATTTTCTTTTTTCACCAGGACGAGGTTGGATATTTACTTCGGATACACTGACTCTCTGATGAAACCATTGGATATAAGCTTGTGTACCTCCTCTTTTAAGGCTGCGTAACATTCCAGGTTCAAAGTTCTTTTTTTCTTCTTATAGGGAGTAGACTTTGAGTTTATATTGAGCCAGTGGCAGCTGACTCTGGGGTCGATGCCAACCATATCTTCGTGCTTCCATGCAAATATATCTAAGTTGTTGACTAGGAAAGCTTTAAGCCTGACTTTTTCACCCGATTCGAGCTCCTTTCCTATTTGCAACACTTTTGTGAGGTTACGCTAGTTCACAGGGAAAAGTTCGAGCTCTTCTATTGGTGTCGCCTGTGAATTTGATTCTGTGATTCTAGGATCCAAGTCCACTTCGATGACCCCTTCTTCAGGGGCATCCATCATGTTGACATCTTTCTTTTGTTCAGGGATATGACCTTTCTCAGGTGTATCAATCATTTCGGTGTCTACAAGAACCATGTTTATGCTGTAGGGTTCGAATTTTTCAAGAAGCTAAGATATCATTCCCCGGACCCCATCTGATCTCCTCGCACTGTGGCCATTCTTTCCTTGGTGGGAAAATTTCAAGCATAAGTGGTGTATGGATGATATAACTTCGAGTTCTTTTAAGGCAGATCACCCAACACTCTATGATATGCCAATCTGTGGTCTACGATTAGGAACTCTATGAAATGATAAGCCGTAAATAGAGAATCCCCCATTTCCACTACCAAGGAGATTTTTCTCCTAGGGATGATGCTCTCACCAGTGAAGCTATAAAGGGGATAGTCATAGGGAATACCATCATTTTATCGAAAGTGGTTCCGAACAAGATATTGACCGAACTTTCGTTGTCTACCAACATGTGCTTCAACCTATTCGTGGCAACAGCAGCTCGCACCACCAGTGCATCACAATGGGGATAATGAACTCCCACCATGTCTGTCAGGGTAAAAGTGATTGGTGGGGATACTTTCAAATCCGCGGCCAGTGCTATTGATTAAGTAATTCACCATGAGAGTGTCCTTTGCCTCTCTTTCATAATTCCTCAGGGCGTTCTTAGAACTTCCTCCTATGTGCGGGCCATCTGTGATGGTGTCAATTTCCCTGATTAGGGGATTGCCAATGTTTATCGGAGGCTCCCTCTTGGGGTCTCTGTCCCTTCGTCCTATTTCTATCTTCCTCATGTTCATGCCGAGGTAATTCGTTCCTACGATTTTACCTCGCCTTGTTATGTCTAGGCTCCCTTTCATCACGGGGCTGAAGCGTATTTCTCTACACTTGGCGGACATTTTTACCCTCGACACAGGGGTCGGTAGATTCTCCATATGGCTTGGATAGGAAATTCTCAGTGCTGTGGCTGTTGGTTTGGTGGTACATATAGTATTGCCAGGCTCGAGGTTCTCTGTTTCTTCCATTGCCTCTGGGTGGGTTCTGCTGTCTTTGAGCCTCGAGTCCAACCTCCTCATATGCCAAAGAGGGTACAACGTTGAACGTAGCTGTGGCTAATGCTTGTCCTGAGGTGAGTGCTATTGTGTACCCTGTTTGGGTCTACTGTTGGTCCACCAAATTGGGATATCAGACCTCTTCACCGTCTTTGAGGCAATAGGAGTCCCATCAAGGTTCTATTGTGATGGTCAATCAATTCCTCATTGACGATTTCGCTCCTCATCATCTCCACCAAAGCATCGTATGAAGTGGGGTTTCGTTTCACACATATCTCCAGAACATGGTATTCATGTTGAGATCTCCTCTTAGGGTAGAAATTGCCTCCCTATCCGTGACTTGCCCATAATAGGTCATTTCATCTGTGAAATGGGCCTAGTAGCTTTTCAAGGTTTTTCCTGCTTGTTGCCTCATGTCCTGCAACCTCTGGATAGGTATCTCTCCTTCTTTGGTTGACATGTACTGGTTCAAGAAAGCCTTCTTAAGGCCTGTCTAACTTCTAATACTGCCCAATGGAATGCAAATGGGTCTTAAAATTATTAAGGTGCTTCGCCGGGTCGTCCTTTTCCTCGCATTTGGGTATCTTTGGTGGCACAAAATGACTTGGGACCGGGGCGCTTCTCAGTTCTTGGGAGAAGGGCAAGCTTTCATTGTTGTCATCCAGTTCGAATGATCTGCGGGTCCATCAGAGTCATCTTCTTTCACCTGATAACGGGGTGGTTGTGATGTTACTGCTTGGTTTCTCCTATTTGCCTCGTCTCTCCTTTCTCGCCTATTTTTAGGTGGAGGTGGTATTCCCTGAAGCTCGGACTCCTGGTGTTATTCCTATCCCTTTTGAGCAGGGAGAGGTTGACGAACTTATTTTTAGGTATGGAGGGCCCAATTCGATCAAAGACGCTGGTTGACCTTTGGGGTTCATGCTCTTGAGTGTATTCAGGTAGGAAATTTCCTTCCAGTGGTGCGTCATTGCCAGGTCGGCTAGTGACGTAGTTGGTGAAAATATCTACTCCCACTTCCTTTTCTACGGGTTATCGTTCATGCCATGCATTTGAGAGTATGTTGTGGTGTCATTCTCCTCGCCCTCTTGGTGAAAAGTCTTATGATGTGGCGCCTTGGATTTGGCCTATTGGTGCATTTGCATGAGCAAGTGCTGCATGACAGCGTTTTGTTGGGCCATGTTTATCATATTTGCAGCTATTTTCCCACTTTTCTTGCTAGGCATGCGGTGGTACCTCCTCTCCTATGATGGTGGTGGGGGGCACATATTCACATTCGTGTGGAGGTCCTCTTCTTTAGAGGCCTTTTGTTGCCTATTTCCACCATGTGTTGGTTGGTTGCTGGAACTCATAGTGTTTTTGCAATGCTTTTGGGCGATGGTTATTTAAGAAAGAACCAAAATTCTCTTAAAGGCTGCTTTCCCAGATGGCTTTTACCACAAGGATGTTCGTGGTTATGGTATCTAAGATTCCCACAGACGGCGCAATCTGTTGACCCTAAAAATTGTACCAGTGACGTGGCCAACATATATTGAAGGTTTTCACGTCCTCTCGAGTTTGATCTTAATTCAAGTTGAACCAATCGATGATTTGAATTAGAAAATCAATAAAATGATAATTTTTAGTTAAGGACGCTGGTTACGCCAGCTCCTCTTTCCTAAAAAGAAGGGAGGTTTGTATGTAAATGATCTTTAGTAGGAAGAGAGGATTCAATAGTTTAAACTTGCATTAGTCATGAATGGTGCTAAATATGGGTATTTATACTTATGTAAGATAAACGAGGTTCATTCGATGATGGGGTACATGTCTTCATCGGGTGAATTGGGCTTTACAGAGAAGGTTAATTAGTCAATTAAAGCATTAAAGGCTATGATCTTCGTATCTCAGCTTTACTTCTTGCAGGTAGGATGTGACCGTTTCAGGTAGGTAGGGGCGACGGTGGCAGTGAGTTGTCTTGTCAATCATTTCACCGTGTGATCTATTGAGGATCTTGCTATTTGCCTTGTCCAGGCCAGCTCGTATTGGGACCTTTGCTCAAAGGGGGTCGGTTCAATTCCCTTACAATGAATGGGGTCCTCCCATTAAATAAAACAAGGTCGCCCGCGTTGTCCCATATGGTATGGGTCTCCTCGCCCGCTTACCACATGGCCCAATCTGTGGTGATTATCTATAAGGGTAACAGCTACACTAAACACATACAATACAAATCAATCAGACTAAAGAAACCTAAATTTATCACCTCCAAACTTAATTTCTACGTTATCTTCGATATAATACTATAAAACCTAAAGTACAGAAATTAAATAAAAAGAAGAAATTTTAAGCTCGTTGGATAAGTGTTGTACGTGGAATTAGCTTGCTGCTTTAAGACTCTAGAGGAATCCTCGCTCTTTGTGTCAATTTTTCCTACAATAAAGATTATAAACTAACATTAGTAACAATTAATAAACAATCATAACCAAGATCAAAGCATAATTCGAATATGAGAAGGAAGGGGAGAATTTTGTAGATTTCCAACCTTGTAGCCTTCCTTTGCTCTCCAAAATTTAATTCCTAATTTTCATCTCTATCAAGTGGTCCATCAAATTCTGGTTTTCTGTTTTGACTGCTTTGTTGAACAAGTGAATCATCTTTATCAACACAATTGTACTTCTCAAAATTTGATGGTTGCTTGGACGGGGATGTAAATTCCAAACTTTTTGTTCATCCTCCATTCTTAGGATTAACTCAAATTTCTCCATATCAGTCATGATTTGACCAGTTGCTAAAAAAGGTTGACTTAATATTATTGAATTATCTTGGTCTTCTTCTATATCAAGAATAATGAAGTCTGTTGAAATATTGATTTTTCAGGTTTGATGAGTACATCCTCAACATTGTCTCTTAGATGTTTATACTTCTATTGGCCAGCTGTAGTGATAATGTTATCTCTTTCATTTCTTCGAGTCCCAGCTCTCTGTATACAAATAAATGCATTAGATTAATGCTAGCAATTGTATTTGAAAGTTATTAGGTTGACCCTAAAATCACTTAAAGAAAGGTGAATAATGCGGAATTAAAAATATCGTTAATTAATATTGCAACAAATCACAATAATTGATTAATCTAGATCCAATTCACGTGAATTAACTACCCTATGTTGAATTGCTGGCTTGTATGAAATCAATAATGCAAACAACACATATTATTGATGACACAAAAAACCCGTAACTTGGTAAAAAGAATTTCGGGACCAAACCAGTAATTTCCACTATAAACAATACGAACTTATAGTATGATCCAGCCTAGAAAACCTACTAGACTCACTGATCTAATTCTCGTAATCTCCAAGACCCATGGGAACGTGCTTCACTCATACCTGCTCCCGATCTTCTGAAATTGTTTATCTCTTGTGGATCACTAAGAACACATTGTTTTTATACTTTTCTTGTGCTTTTGGTCCAACCTTCAATTTTCAGCAACCTCTAAAAGTTATTGAGAAAATACTTTCTTAATTATATCTAGGAAGTTGGTGTTTTGGATTATTTGACTTTGATGTTTTTCCCAACTTGTAGTTGATTTATCTCAAGAATTAAAAGGTTAATCTCAATGTCTGGATGTGTTCTAGGATCTTGAATTGATGTTAAAGGGATGTAAAATAATTATCAACCTCTTACCAAAAATGTACTGCATTGGGTATTTATATTAAGACGTATTTATGTAATATATGACAGACAGAACATTTGAAAATCGTGAAATAGGGTTTCACATATAACACCGTCGCTCGAGCACTAGCGATAGGTGAGTGAAAAGTGTCGCTCAAGCGATAGACGAGCGATAATGATTCTATTTTTTTTCACTCGAGCATCAGCTATACGACAGACTAGCGTAAATCTAGAGACTCTTTCTCCTTGTTTCATAATTGAACTCAAAGAATCTTAATTAATCTATACAACCTTCCAAAAGACACCTTAACTTTTATAGCTCTTTTATAACAATCATAATATTTTATAATAATCCTTTTGTCTAAAGAATTGCCAATACACCAAATCCTAACAATCTCCCCTTTGGCATTTTGTGATAAAACTATACAATACAAATCAATGATGTAAAAACAAACTAATCTACCCAAACTTAAACTGAATTTTTGTCCCTTGCATTCCTTGAAACCTGTTTCCTGAAATCAACAACTCAAATACCAAGTGTAAAAGTACATGATACATGAAATATAATAATTGAAATAGACTATCATAAATATGCTAGCTAGATTGAGAAGTAATACTAATGTTAATCAAAACACCAATTGAAACATTAATATCACAAAACATCAAAACTCAAAAAAGCTAAGCGTGAAATACTATCATGAAATAATATCATCTTCCCCTTACTACAAACTCTCCCTAAATTAAAATTAAAATGCATAAAATTAAATTACTGAAATTAAAATGCCATAATCTCTCGCCCTTTTATCACAAATGACGAAGGGAACTATATCAACAATATATAATAACTCAAAGACATAGTTGATAGCATGCACAAGTATAATCAATGATTAGCAAACTTTCCTACGTACTCAATTCAAGTCTAAATGGAGTAAATTGTATAAGTGACTCATGTGTATAAAGTGCAATTAATTTCTTGTGATTGTGAGAAATGACGTGCTAAACATCACTTTTAAATAAGTTTATTCCCTTACTAATGAAAGTCAAACCAATAATGCATATTAGGACTTATAAATAAAGCCCATTCTTCATGTATTTTTTTTTTCTCCCTTTGACTTTGAGCACATATACATTTTCACACAATTTATATCTTTCTTTGTAAGCTCATCATTTTCACTTCAATTTTTTTAAATCATATGTGCAGACTCTTCTCCATGAAGCAACTAAGTTGACAACTGTAACGCGTTTTGGGCCGATAACTTCAAGTCAGTTGACCATAGGGCATTATGTTATGAGAAAACCCTAGTCACATAGGTTCGAAAATGGTATAAGATAAAACCTTTTTTTATTTAAGGGGATATAGTAGAGTTTATGTTTACTAAATTAAGGTTAACTGATGATGGCTATTCCATATCTCACACATGCGGACAAGTCTTACTCACAAAATCATAGTGAACAAAGTAATGGAAAATATGCTAGAACACATCAGTTAAACTCATACTTATCGCAACTCACAGATTCAAGTAAATCATACATAGTAAAAAAAAATCCATTTTTTTCATTTTTTAAATTTTCAAATATATATTAGAAAAATCAAACTACCTAAACAGCAAAAACAAAAATATTTAAAAAAATCAAACCACCTAAAAAGCAAAAACAAACACAAAAAAATGAAATGCATGGAATAATGAATGAATCACAATTAATAAGTATAAGCATGCATAAAAAACACATAATCAGTTAGGTATACAAACACTCTTATCTTTAAGAGCACCATTATCAATTTCTAAATTTTTCAGATAATTCTTTTTAACCCAAACTTGTCTAGTGGAAGACTTATTTCAGGTCAACTTTGTCGTTAACTTGGTCAAATGACTCACTTGATTAGTGAGGAAGTCAATTCAGACACCAAAATCCTGATTTCTAACTCTAGTAAAATTCTAATTTCTATTTTTATTAAGAAATTTATGGCATCTAGGTCTTATATGTCCTAACTCACTGCATCTGAAACAAGTAAGGATAAACATAGGTCCAACGTTATGTGGTTGATGATATCTATTCCTAGGTTGGTAGGTCATACGCTGTCTAGCATGTTTTTGTCCTATAATACCCTTGTTCTCGAGTTCAAGATTCCTAATCTGATTGGTGGCAGGGATAAAAATGGTTTTGGAAGTACAATACATATTATGGTCGATTTGTTTATATCCTAAACCTCCCATGTTCCAAGCAGGCTTGTTCAATCCCAAAAGACTGTCTAGTTTCTGAGATCCACTGGATAAAGCAAGAAGTTGAGACTTTGAATATTCAAGTTCCCTCGAAAGATTCTTAACCTAGATTTCTAATTTATCAGTCTCAATGGTCAGCTCACTAACTCTCCTAGAAGACTTCTCAAGTTCACCTGTAAGATCCTTAATATTAGACTCCAGAGATTGATTCACAGTATGTAATTTATTGAGGCACAAGGTAGACTCCTGAAGGTCAGCTACAAGTTTATCTCTAACCGGCTCAAATTCATTGACATTCTTAAGAATGACTTTATTTACCTTCTTAACGTTAAGACTCTCTTCAAATAATTGTTGATATGCTTCACGAATCTCTTCATCATCTTAGAAATCTTCCTCAGAGTGCTCACCACTATATACTTCATAAACCTTCCCACTGTTCTTATCAGATTCACTCCTAATACTAGTAGTAAAGGCCATAAACTTTCCACTTTCTTCATGAGTGGACTATAAATATCTCAAACCTTTTTAACAACCTCACACATAGACATGAGCCTAAATTCTTCTGGTGACACAGTCATAAATAAAGCATGTAAAACCTTACTATTTCAATTACACTCATCTAAATTAGTCTTCGACCAATTAGCTATAGGAATGGGGGTGACAACATCATTAACAGTGCTAGAAGGGATAGTCCAACCATTTACTACACTCAACCAAATATGTTCATCCATCGATTTTAGGAAGGCTTTCATTCTAACTTTCCAATATGCGTAGTTGTTGCCATCAAAATATGGTGGGACAGATAATGAACTATTCATCTAGAACACTAAAGTTAAGACTCAAATTTAGGCTCTGATACCACTTAAAAGTTACTAGTTCTACCATAAAATCACATAGAGGGGGTGAATAGGTAAATGATGTGGAATTAAAAATTATCGTTGATTAATATTACAAAAAGTCACTATAATTAATTAATCTAGATCCAGTTCACGTGAATTAATCACCCTATGTTGAATTGTCGGCTTGTATGAAATCAATAATATAAACAATACAAAGAACAGAAAAAACCTTAACTGGATAAAAAAAAAACTCTTGGACCAAATCAGTAGTTTCCACTGTAGACAATATGAACTTACAGTATAATCCAACCTAAAAAACCACTAGAATCACTGATCTATCTTGTAATCTCCATGACCCGCTGGAACATGCTTCACTTACACTCACTTCTGATCTTCTGGAATTGTCTATTTCCTGTGGATCGCCAAGAACACCTTGTTCTTCTTGTACTTCTAGTCTAACCTCCCTCAATCTTGAGTAACCTGTGAAAGCTATTGAGAAAGTACCTTCCTGATTATATCTAGAAAGTTGGCATTTTGGATTATTTGACTTTGATGTTTTTTCCAACTTTTGATTGATTGATCTCAAGAATCAAATGATGTTATGAAGATGTAAAATAATTATCAACCATTCACCAAAAATGTATTGGGCATTGGTTATTTATAATAAGAGGTATTTAGACAGTATAGGATAGATAAAACTTTTGAAAATCGTGAACTAGGGTTTCAGGTATAACACCGTCGCTAGAGCGCCACGCTAGTGATAGGCAAACAAAATGTGTGTTGCTTGAGTGATAGACGTGCGACAATGATTCTGTTTTTTTTAGAGCATTAGCTACGCTACAGGTTAGTGTAAATCCGACGACTCTTTCTCCTTGTTCCATACTCGAGCCCAAAGACTCCTAATTTATCTATATAATTCTCCAAAAGAATTCTTGACTTTTGCAACTCTTTAATAACAATCATATTCTTTTATAATAATCTTTTTGTTTAAAGAATTGCGAATACCACAAATCCTAACAGTATTACATAAAGTAGTAAAAGAACAAGCTTTTTCCAATTGAAATAGGAAAGTTAAATCTCATTGGATTTTGTAATTTGAGAGACAACTTATTTTGTAATCTTATATTGCTCTCCTATGTGTGCTATACTTTTTCAAATTCTAGCCCCTGTTTGACACATATTATTTCAAAATTCATTTTTATATTTTCCATCACATCAATAACTTTTTATTACTTTTTAACCACACATTTTCCATTGTATCACTATTTAAAATACATTATTTCCTTAATAATATTCATCAAACACACCCGTAGTTTTCTCTTGTTTGTTATCACATCTTCCAAGATCTTGCATGCCTTGGAATTTATCGTATCGCATTTATGAGCGGGATATTGATGTGGAGCTTCTTTAGCACATTGATAAACTTTTTAAACTGTTGGTTTAGCTTGTATTTTTATAACCTTTGTGTGAATGGGATGGAAGGCACATATTCTTTGGAAGAAGCGGCTACCTTAGCCTGTGTAACATCTGAGTTTTCATTATAATTTATCATCTTTTACCTTTTCTGATCCTTTCAATTGCTCCTTGTCGTCAGCATGCACTTTTTGATTGTTTGCAACAAATTTCTTTGTAATTTTAGGAAATTGTAGCCTGCTTCATGTTGTATTTGCCTGAAATGTTTTTCTTTCTGGCCTTTTTCAAAGTCTTTGATAGAATAGAATGGAAATGTATACCCGAATCAGAGTCGTTTCCTTTTATGGTGGATCTTCAATATTTTCATCTTCTAAAACACTTATAGCCATCGCTTCCTGTTTGAGATTGGTTTCAGTGTCACTTGGCGAGGTTCCAACGGTCTTTCTCAGAGTACCTTGGCTATTCGCTCAATCTAAATTTCCAAATTCTTCATTACAATCCTTTGATTTTGGATGTTCGTCTCAATCCTTTACATGAATTGAGTTGAAACCTCTTCCATTGTACCAATTGCCTCTTCCCATGGAGCTTTCTTTTCTTGCTGCTAAAATCCCGCCGATATTCTGAGGTGGTACGTTCAGAGATGATTTTGCATTATCCATGATAAATTTTGACGATTTTCTCCCGCCAGGATTGTTTTCTACCAATATGGGCACTGTTCATAGGTCCCACTATGGCCCTGCATAAATCAACATGATGAGCTCTTTATACCTAGGCTTGGCCTAATTTGTGATTGATATGCTAGTGAGATCTTCTGAACTATGGAGGTGAAGACGGACACACTAGGAAATCCCAAGTTACGCCCTAATTTGTGATTGATATTCTACTGAGATCTTCTGAACTATCGAAGTGAAGACGGACACACTAGGAAATCCTAAGTTACAACCCCACATACACTGGTAGCTAGTTGCAAGCTTCATATTGGCCTTATTGATAATTGAGCTCATATGGTGCACGATAATGAGGAATCAGGCCCTATGCACGATTAGATTTACATGTCATGAACCATCTTACGTACTGAACATTACTGTTATTGTGTGTTATGATTCTTACTGTATATATGCATAGGGTTGAGGGATGCTACCGAAAACATTCAGGTGATCACACTAAGATATTTTACAATGTGTTATTTTCATCTTGAGGTAATTAAACTATTTTCATTGTACACCTCTATTTTTTTTATGTGTCAAGGCATTACATAGAGTTTCGGTTGCATAATTGATGGGGTTGATGGTTGAAGCTCTCAGTACTAGCGGCGATCATATTTTGTAAGACAAACTAGTTACGTTTTAATTTATTCAAACTAGTCAAAAAATAAATATACAAGTTCCATGATTCATTATGTTACAACGTACATAATATTTGTTCCAACATTCTACTTAATCAACACATTAAATCCATGAAAGTTAAGGGATCCTTTTTTTTTTCCTATTATTTTTGTCATTTTTTTCTTTCGTGTTAAAACATGATATTTTAATGAAAAAAAGTTATATTTTTAAGATGCTATGCCTCGGCGAGTGAGGTAGTCAGCTAAGCAAAGTAAGACGCCTGCAAGGTCCTCATCCATATTGCACCGCCCCTTCATATGCCCTCTGAGGAGATTGGACGAAGCCTTTAGACGTTTGAAGTGATTATTTACGAGGTGAGGCGTCATCTTCTGCTACAGAATATTCTCGAGGTTAGTATCTGTAGAGAATGACATTTTCTATAGGATTCACCTCGGCCAAAATATAGTATGCTTGACAAATTTGGTAGCCACAATGGATATGTGATAGGAGTGTATTTTACACGATTAATTCATGAGTTTAACTTGGATATTTGTCATTATATGCGTGAAACATGGCTAAATTGGTTATAAATCTTGTTTGTAGGTCAACATCGGTGATCTTGGTGAAAAAGGAAGAAAAATAGAGAAAAAGGACCAAAAAGGAGATAAATCAAAGTTCAGGGGCTAAGTTGCAAATATTCAAAAGATGATTTGGAGAAGATATTGGAGATGAATAGATCAAATTGAGCAATGGAGTTTCACAATGGAGCAAAAAAGACATTGGAAAAGAGGTCAAAAAGGGGAAAAGAAGAGTTGAAGGACCAAACTGCCACAATTGGAAAGTTGTCACCACTATGCGGTCGCATAGTGGTGCCCTGCATGCGACCGCATTGGTCCATGCAGGGATTCAGAGGCTGCAGTTGGTTTGTTCTATGCGACCGCATAGAACTCTTCTATGCGGTCGCATAGAAGGGTTTTTTGGCGAAAATCTGAGTTTCCTATTTCGAATCCAATACTTATGGTAATGACTTGGGGACTCCTTTATAAGCCGAATAACGTCCAGAAGCTAGGGTTATGCCTTCC
>CAIGRF010175940.1:15971-31251 GCA_903798235.1 Fraxinus ornus
TTTTTTTTTTTTTTTTTTTTTTTTAAAATGAGGCTAAAATTTTTTTTCAGGCTCTTGCTTCCAGTCCAGCTCTCGTCCACGCTTCCACGATCCAGTGCTTTCTTCCTTCTTCATCTTTCTTCCCGACCATCCGCCCCTTGCTTGCAGCTTCCGACGGACCCAGCACGGGTGACCGCGGGGGCTGGCCAGATACTGGGTCCGTCCCTGCCCCAAAGTCCCCAACTGAAAAGGCCCATATTGCATCTTCAAAGATATACTCCAAGGTATTTACAAAATTGTAAACCTGGATGAGAAAGAACAACCTCATCCCTGGAGCATAGACCATCTACGCAAGTTGTATCAATAAATTTATTACTTAGATGAACTGCCCAACCTTTGTAAATTATCTTCCACATATATGAAAAGGCTTCTTTTAAGGATGTCAGTTGATCAACATGATCCCCTTGTCCACTTATTCTTCACTTCATGATAATTCATCATTTCATTAAAGGCTCGACAAGAGAGGTACAACTATTTTTTTTTCAAGTGAAAATTACCTCCTTAACCTACACGAGACACTACTCCATTCCTCACTATGGCCAAGCAATCATAAAATGAGTCAACTATTTTCCTAAGAATAATGCTATGTAGCCCCATTGGAGTTACAACCCCAATTTAAGTGGCGTTAATGTGGTATTAAATGATAGATGAAATAAATAAATAATATAATTTCACCTTGCATTTAACCTATGATTTAATACCACCTAGACTATGGTTGCAACCCCAATGGGACTAAATAGCATTACTCTTGTACTAAAGACTCAATATGGTAGGCATAGTTATTTTTCCTAAGTGGAACTTGCCTCCTTAATATGCTAGATTGGCTTCTCCATTCTTTCTTGTGGGCAAGGCCTAGCAAAGCTAGTTGACTATTTCACTAAAGCATCGATATAGAAGGTATAGCTATTTTTTCCAAGTGGAACTTGCTTCCTTAACCTGCATAAGCCACTATTCATTCCTCACTATGTTCATGGCCTTGCCAAGTGAGTTGACTATTTCATTAAAGCCTCGATAATGGAGGTATAGTTATTTTTCCAAGTGGGACTTGCCTTAATTTGCACAAGCCACTTCTCCATTCTTCGTTGTGGGCCAACACCTTGCCAAACAAGTCGACTATTTTAATAAACCCTTGGTAGGAGAGGCATAGCTATTTTTCTAACCTACTTGAGCCACTTCTCCATTCCTCATTGTGTCCAAGGCAAGCGAGTCGACTATTTCATTAAAGCTTCGATAGGGAAGGTATAACTATTTATCCCATGTCGGAGTTGCCTTCTTAACATGCACAACCACTTACCCATTCTAGGATGTGGCTAGGGCCTCACCAAGAGATTCAACTATTTTATTAAAGTTTCGGCATGTGAGGTAGAGCTATTTTTTTTTCCAAGTGAGACTTGCCTCTTTAATTTGCACAAGCCACTTCTCCATTCCTCGTTGTGGCTAAGGCCTATCCAAGAGAGTCGAATATTTTACAAAAATCTCTGTAGGAGAAGTATAACATAAGTGGGACTTGCTTTCCTATTCTACACGAGCTACTTGTTCATTCCTCGTTATAGCTAATGCCTCATCAAGCGAGTCAGCTATTACACCAAATTCTCGATAGGAAAGATATAACTATTTTCTCAAGTGAAACTTGCCTTTTTAAACTACACGAGCCACTTTTCCATTCCCTTGATGTGGCCCATACCTCACCAAGCGAGTCGACTTTGTCTTCAACTAGGTCAAAGCATCTGAACCTGCACAAGTTTGATCACTTCGATTTCGTCTTAGGTCAATCAATTATGTTCTACACTGTAATAGTTTGAAGCACTTTCAGGTCGAGTATTTCCTTATTAGTCAAGCGAATTACTTGTATTACTAAGTTGGAATAGCTCCTTAACTAGCTCAAAGCGAACTACTTTAATTATTGAGTTAAATTACCCTAAATAACTCGAAGTAAATTAATTGAATATTTATTCATTATTAGTTTGAAGTAGATTACTTGTTAAACTGGTTGGTTTGTCCGAAGCGAAGTGTTTGGAAATGAATTCTGTAATTTACTTGTGAATTATTCGAACTGAAACACTTGTACAATTTAGAAAAGAACAGCGCTTGGTGTACATGGATAAGTTTCACAAGTCCCACCAGGCAATGCACACAGGTAGGGCCCGCGTTATATATATATATATTTTTTTAAATACATGTGGAGCCCACCCCTTTTTAAGGGCCTGTAATGCCCCTGTGAACAATAATGAAGAATTATTCTTTAGAAAATGATCATAAACGAAGAAGCACAGCTGGAAAGTAACATTGTTTTTAAAAAAATTGAAGAAATTACAAGAGGTAGCCGAAGCCATAAAGATGACAAAATCTGACAAGAAAAGCTAAATAAGCCTAGCAAGTAGGGTCCACTTGAGGGTTGTCTAGGTCTTCTTCAGCAGTAGTCTCTTCTACAACTGTTGCCTTAGAAGCTGAAGTCTTTCCCGGTTCCCCCTATAGGAGTACCAAATCTCTTCTCTAAGAAGTGGATATCCTAATCTAGGTGGTGAGGTTAGATACTGTCCAACATTTGCCCTGTAGTCCTGCTAAAGAATGACGTAGTAGTCATAGTCCTTTGTCGGTTGAAGTTGTCCATATGATTCTTGACAGCCTCCTTCCCAACAGTTTTGACTAGATCCTTTAGGGTCTTCACTACGACCCTCAGCTCAACTTTTTCCATGTTAGATACCTTGAATCCTTCGGTGGCTATTATGTGGTGATTACTAGAAAGCTCGATTTTCTTTATTAATGCAGCCACTTCACAATGTGACTCATGCATCTCCTGCCTTAGTCGACAGAGATAGCTTATCTCTGTCTCATCAGACTTAACCCTAACAAGATTCCCTCCCCTAGTAGCTTTCACCGCCCTATGCTCGTCCTCCAACTAAGAAGACGAGACAACCTTATCGACAAACTCTCGTTTACGATTCTGGAAGTCCCTCAAGAGGTCTTGTGCCAACTCGCAAAGCCCAAGGCATACTTGCCATGTCGACCTCCAATAAGTTTTTAGCATTGCATTGGGAGACATCGATCTGACATTGCTCTTTTGTCTCTATAGAGGCGTCTCTTCCTCAGTAACAGTCATCTAAGGGGCCAATCCTCTACTTGCCCATTCAAGTCGATTGTCATGGACGCTTGCTTATTGGACCATTTACCTTTATTTGATCTAATTCGGCTTGTATTGTTAGTGGGCTAGCCCAAAGTCCTTCTTGTTTGGGTCTATATGTAGTGGTATCTCTGCATTTGGAAATGAATTGATGAAGTGAATCTAGTCTGCTGCCTCTTCTTCCTCTTACTCTCAAGTTTCGTCCTCTTAACCGTCTTCTCCTCCGATCTCTTGTTCTTCTCTGTCCCTGTTCTTCTCTCTGGTAAGGTTCTTCCCTTACTTCTTCCTCTTTTTCCCTGTTTCTCCTGCTTATTCCTCATCTTCCTCCGCTGATCGATATTTTCTCCTTTATAATTGTTCTTTCACTTGTAATTCCTTGCATTGTAATAGAAAATATCAGTTGAATGAAATATAGTTTACATTTAAGTGTTGAGTATTGAATTTAGTTCCATTATTCTGGTTTATTTGGTGTTTGATTTGAGTTTTGGTGCGAAATTGGAATTCAACCATAACATCGACCTATCTGCTACTTATAAGCAAAAAGGTTGTCCTCAAATCTTAAGCCTTTGCGTATACTTGGCTGATAGAAAATATGTTCGACCTCAGAATAACTATCTTGTCAATTTTTTCTAAAAAGAGAAAACTGAAAAGCATAAGCACTTTAAATGATTTTGAAGAAGTAAAAAAAGAATGGATGAAGTGAAGATACAATCAGTTACGTTTGTTGGCCATTTGAAAATATTTGACGAAGTGAAGAATTTTATCAATAAGCTTAAAGTATTGTCCTCTTTCCAATGCTTGATCGAGCTGGGGAGACCAAGCACATATCTGTTGGAATTCGGTTTTGAAAAATTAAATTTTCGTTAAGTGACAAAATCAAAAACTTGGAAAGTGACTTTTGTGTTAACTTTGGTCAAATATTCGGACTTGATTCAATGGTCAAATTACAAATGTAAATAGACCAACTTTTTCTACTTATCGAGTAGATCCTCGTGGTATATTTGGAATCTCAAAACCAATTCCGGATGAATGAGAGATTTCCAAAGTTAGGAAGAAAATAGAGAAAGTTGCCTGGGAAATTGACTAAGGCTGTTGCTAGCTTATGGCTGGGCTGTCGCTCGAGCGACAGGCCAGCAACAGGCCAACGAAAAAAGAACTATTTTTTATCGCTCGAGCGAGGAGATGGCTATAGGCTAGCGAGAGTGAATGGTGCGACCTTTAGCAAGAGTTGCTGAGCTTGGGGCACAACCTCTCATCCTCTATATATAGGACCCCTTGGACGTCCATTTTGCATCCCATATCATATTTGCATTTAGCATTGCATAAAACCTTTTGCAAATCACTTCCAAATTCATTCAAAATCATTTTCTTCTTTGTAGAGAGAAACTCCGTCGAAAGTTTGCCGTAACTTGTGGTTTGAAGTGCTTCTAGCACAAGTTGAATTTGTTGCATCTTGAGAGACAATTGCCATAAACCGTGAGCACCATTGCGGGGCAAGTTTGTCTTAAGGAAAGAGTGAAAATCACTTGTCTCGGATTGTTCTTCTTTTTCTTCCCTTCTTAGTTTTAATCTTGGATTTCGTTTGTAGTGTTTCATACTACATTTCAAATCACTTTTTTTTTATATATAGTTTAGTCACGCTCTTGCGGATTAAACTTTGTTTTTGATTTGTTCGATATACAACAACCCTTTCACCCGTACTTATATTTAGCACGTATCACCAACAATATCGACTATGGGGTCACATAGTACAACAACTTTGCAACCAATCCCTTCCCTGGGTTGAAACTTGATATATAGTATGGAAGATGTGAAGGACATGTCCTCGTCCATGGTCCCCTTGCACAAAAGGAACCAATATCCTTCCATCTAGATCCAGGTGTTGGGCTAGCTGAGTAAGGGCCAACCTCTAAAACCTCAACACCATACAAAAGAAGAGGTATATAGGCAAGTGTAGGCCAGACATGACACGTCCCGAATCACCCTAGTGGACCCGAAGCGTGACGTACGCTGATGGTAGATGCAACTAGGGTCAGATCCGCCACCAAGGCTTACTTTGAGTTGCGACCAGATAAGTGCGCCGATAATAAATGCTGACTTAATGCAAGATTCACCACTAAAGTTGATTATAAATTACTACTAAATATGCGCCAAATAAGATGCTTATAAAAAAATAATGCAATGGTCCCAAAATAATTATTTCGTACTTTATCAAATGAATCATATCACTCAGTATGTCGTGAGGCTATCACTTTGAAATCATCAGGCTCCTCCAGCTATAAAGAACCAATTGCTACATGTAAGAAAGATCGTGGGAAATATATGAGTTGATAACTCAATGAGTGGAGAAGTTCGAAAATAATTAAACTTTCTCATGTATAAATATTTATCAAAAATCGAGTTTACATTACTTTACATGTCACGATATAATATCATCTAATAACAATCAAGATAGGAATCATGCTTGTAGTACTGAAAAATATCATCTTGTAGTCATGATAAAATCATCTATGTAAACTCGAAATAGTTCCATTTGAAGATTTCATTTTTATTGGGCCCTTGACACACCTACTAGGCACCAAATAGAGCTCTGCGCAATTTCAACTTTTGTGACCATCAGAGGTACATCCCCTAATTACCTCCATGATCACCTAAAAAGTATTCCACCCGAGGTACCAATAATCACGATATTACAGTCGAGTGGACCATCATCCTGTGGTCACTAGAGGTATATCCTCTGAAAGCATCCATGATCACTCAAGAAGTATCCCACCCGAGATATCAATAATCACCTTATCACAAAGGCACAATCAAGTGGTCAATCCTCCGGTGATCATCCAAGGCACATTCTCTATCTATCCTTATGATCACCCGAGAAGTCTCACTTGCAGTTAATACAATTACATGCCTCAGTGCCCTAGTAGTGGTCTATAAAATATATGTTTCAAATTCTAATTCACAAGTAATCCACATACAATCTTTGTAATTCCACATATATCATAGTGACAGAACATTTTATAATAATCATGTAGCCGAAATAATTCACATAATACTACTTAACGTAATAGTATAATCAATTTATCAATACTTGAAAATATTTTTTTTTTCACTCACTTAAGATAAGCTACATGCTATGAAGGTCAATAAACGTTTTCAATCTTTTCGTCACCACCTGAAATATGATACAAAATAACCAATTTAACTACTACCAAATCAAGAAACCTTTAATATCTAATCATGTAATACTCAAACTTGATTTCTTGATACTTGAATAAATTCCCCAAATTTTCTTTAATCAATTGGAGCAAATTCTACCTTCTAATACCTTCACCAATATTTACTATCTCCAAATTTTCCTTCATCCCAATTATTGAAGTAATCACACCTTTCAATCTATTGAAAACTTGAAATCACACTTTCACCCATTTTATTTACATTTGTTCCATAAATTCATTCTTTCATGTGTGTAATTCCATCAACATAATCATTTCCACAAACTATCTTTACTCAATAACCTAATTAAAAATTCTAGGGTTTGCTCAATTGGTATTACTTACCTTGATGTAAATATCATTCACAACTCAAAAAGATTAGCTTGAAATCATGCTCTTTCCACAAAATATGAAAAATTTACCAACCAATTAAAACCTTAGATATTTAACATAAATTATACCATAAAACATCTATTTCTTTACCTCTTTAATAAATGAAGAAATTGAACTCAAGCTTCTAGTAGTTGGCACCTATTTTTTCTTCCTTCCTTTTCCTTTCTTCCCTTTCCTTTCTTTTTTTTTTTCCTCCCTTTCTCTCATTTTCTGCCTCTATCAGTTCCTCAGCTTTCTATGTTTGTATGTAAAGCGAAAAATTCTTTTGCCACAAGTGATGACATATTAATAAAATTTCGGAGGCATCACACTCTTTTAACAAGAATAAAAATAAAAATGAAGAAATGGGTTATGAGAATGACACCCGTGCTCCACTAACTCCACTTTTGAAAAGAAAGTCTGTCATCTTCAATTTAATATAACATTTAGTCCATTAACTTCTAATAATAGATAAGTACATCCTTAACTTTAAATTTTATCCATCTTAAACCCTCAAATATTGTCAATTATAAAATAAACCCCAATAAAATAATTTATTTCATTTAAGCTCTAATTGACTTTGACTTTGACTAGTAAAACCTTTGATTTTAACTATAAATGAGCGGGGTGTCTTACCCCCTTCCAAAGAATTTCATCCTCAAAAATAAATCAACTAGAATTCAAACATATAAAAGTATAGAGCACACATAATGAATTGTTTCTCCAACAACCTTTAACTAGACACAATTTGTTCTTTCATATCTTGCATCTTATTTGACTTTATAATTTGAGCTCCCTTTAACTTCACTGATAGTCTTAAAGCATAAGTTAGATCGGATATCTACTTACTAAAACTTAAAAATTGACAATACATTCTTAAAAACCAGATAAACCCGTTGTAAACTCCATAATTAAACAATCGGAACCAAATTTTAAATAACATCTCAAAAAGTAATATATGATATTCTCAACTTTTCATTTTACCAAATCTTAGAAAAATTCAATTATTTCCCAATTTGAAGTTCAAGATACTACTTTTCATATACTCCAAAACTTCATCTTATGTCATGATTTGAGCTATTCTCTAATCAAATCCCTTTTCTATAATAATAGTTACATACTAAGACCAAATAACATTCTTTCGCCAATTTCATCACAATAAATACATCCTTAGAATATTTCAATTTCGTATATAATCTCAATTACCGTTTCTTGTGTCTAGTTTTTATATGTCAACGTCATAGTATCTGACATTTTATTAAAAAAAGTTGCACAATGTAATTCAGTTATATAACTCCCTACAACTAAACCAAAGATAGATCAAACTCCATCATATAAATAATAATCTTATCTATATATAATTTTATAAACCCACCTCATTAACAAACATATCATTTCAAAAGAATCTTGTAACCTTTATCAATCTGTCAACAATGATCCAAAATACAATTTTGTATCCATTCTAAGTACTTAGAACCCAAATGAAAAGATATGTTAGGATAACTACTTCCTTCTAAAATTGACAAGATCTGCAAAAATTTCTAACATTCTAGTTATCCCCAAAAACAATTAAGAGAGCTCAATATGGTGTTCTTTTCCTTCAATTCTATATCACCCAATGATAATATATACCCAAATTCAACTTCCACCATTTCGAATAAAAATATACCTTTGACTCTGGGGATAGATAAGTATCGATGTTTCTCGCAATGTGATAACACCACAATTCCTAAATTCAACCCCAATATAACTCTAAATCATGTTTTAATCCTACCTATTCAACAATCTACAGTGTAATCCATTTTTAAACCTTAACAAAACTCATTATCATAAATCAAACCCTCATCAGCTTTAGATATAAGAGCAAATATTTCCTTAGAATGTAATCTGATAGCAAAACTTTTTACATTCCTAAACCCAGACAATTTGGTTCTCATTCTTTCTATGAGGAGACAATAATAACATTTAATCCATGATGATTCTATACTCTTATTTCATAAAGAGTCCATTGACCTATTACAAATGGATAAGCCTTCTTGTATATTACATAAAGACCTTTAATTAAGATAATGTAACCAAATCATACCATTCCACGATTGAGTAAAGTTTACATTTGATGATCACCTAGACTTTAAACTATCCAACGTATCAGCCATATATTCCATAGCGAATAGATCTCGATAAGAATGGAATACTTTATTCGTGAGTTCCAAAATACAATCGAAAATAACCCAAAATTTACATCTCTAAAATTCATTAAATTCACCTAACTTCAAAATTTAGTTCAAAGCTTCCAAATGGTATGTAATATAACATAATAATCCAACAAATGGCATTGACAAAATTAATTAACTTAATGACCCAAATATCTCATCACATTATTTTTTATTACGATAACCATAACATTCATTTACTTACTACCATAGCATATTGTGATCATGTAACATTGTCACTTATCGCCATATTGTATGACCTCAAACATTTAATTATATCAATTTTCCTTAAGATCACAAAATAATGACCCACATATTTATCACGTGAACCTTCGACACATCAATATACCACCAAGATTTCATATGTTAATTTTCCAATCTCAATAAATTCCAACTCTACCTTTCTGTACTACCTTTTTTTCTCGATTCACATAAGCATACCTGAATGTACATATCAATTTAATTATATTTCTTAAGCCACAAATTACCCCATAATAATTAATCATAATTAAGTCTATCCCTATTTTCTCACATCCCTTATAATCAACAATTCATAAAGAATCAAAATAATTGGAATCACCTAAATGTTAATTTCCTCAATGTATAAGATACACAATAACACATTGTTATCTATCAATCAACAAATCATCATTTTATCTTCCACCATTTCTTATCACATAGCATAAATATCTATCATCATCCCAAATCACCACAAAATTATTTCGTGCTTTATCAAATGAATCATATCACTCATTATATTGCGTGGCTATCAATTTGAAATCATCAGGCTCCTTCAGCTAAAGAACCAGTTGATCCCTGTAGAAAAAATCGTGGGAAAATATATGAGTTGATAGCTTAGTGGTAGAGATCGAAAATAATTATACTTTTTCATGTATAAATATTTATCAAAAATTGAGTTTACATTACTTAACATGTCACGATATAATATCATCTAATAATAATCAAGATAGGAATCATGTTTGTAATACTAAAAAATATCATCTCGCAGTTATGATAAAATCATCAATGTAAACTTGAAATACTTCCATTTGAAGCTTTCATTTTTATTGGGCCCTTGACACACCTACCAGGCACCGAATAGAGCTTTGCGCAATATCAACATTAGTAATAATCAACTAGACACAGTCGAGTAGACCATCCTTCTGTAACCATCAAAGGTACATCCCCTAATTACATCCATGATCACCCAAAAGTATTCGACCCGAGGTGCCAATAATCGCGATATCATAGTTAAGTGGATCATTATCCTATGATCACTAGAAGTACATCCCCTGAAAGCACCCACGATCACCCATGAAGTATCCCACCCTAGGTATCAATAATCATCCTATCACAAAGGCACAATTAAGTGGTCTATCATCCCGTATCACCCAAGGCACATCCCCTATATACCATTGTGATCACTTGAGAAGTCTCATACAGCCAATACAATTACATGATTCGGTGTCCTAGTAGTGGTCAATAAAACAAATGTCTAAAATTCTAAATCCGAAGTAATCCACATACAATCTTTGTAATTCCACATATATCATAATGAGAGAACATTTTATAATAATCATGTAATTGAAATAATTGAAATAATACTATATAACGTAATAGTATAATCACTACAACAAAAACCGTCTTTCGCAACGTTCAAAAAACGTTGTGAAAGACCTTTTGCAACGTTTGTGCGTATGTTGCAAATCGCGATGTTACCATAGAGTAGAAGGATACTTCAAATCCCAAATTCCAAGTTTCAAGTTCGACACCTCTGTAAGAGAGCCTCATCTATGAAAAATGTCACTTCGCCTCTGCAATGGACTTTGTCTCTACAAGATAAACTCATCCTGAGACTTCACTTCTTCAATAGAGCCTCATCCCTTCAAAATGGGACTTAGCCTTTGCAAGAGTTGCACCTCAGAGCTTCATCTTGACAAATGGAATCACCACTTTAAAATTCATCAAATATGCTCTCAGTCTCACTTATCAAAGTCCATTACTTCTATAAATATTCATGTTTGGACTTGAGGGACTACACACACTCATCTAGAGTCACATCGATATGAATATCATCGATTGGTCTATTACCTCACCACTTACAACAATTAATCTTGTTAGCCCGGGTCATTGACACCCTCTTGACAGGGATATAAAATTTCCCACGTGTGAATGTTATTAGTTTGAGGAAAACATTACAACGTGAGAGGGGAAGAGAAATACACGTGAGTGGCTGTGAATGANAACAAGGATTAAGCATCCTTCACTAAATTAATCCCCAAATTAGTAAGCGAATTTTCCCATTTAGTAAGCGTGACATCTCCGGCGAAGAGAAGAATTTTTCCCCAGCAATTTTTCATCAGATTATTTCAAGAGATTGCTCTTGCCACGATGAGAAAACATACATTATTTCCTAGATTAATTTGTTTTTCGTTAATTGATGTACTACTGATGTTTCTTTAGTTATTATTCTATTGTTTCCATGGTGGTGGTGTTGTGGGTCTTCACATTTTGCATTGTAGCTGGGGGTGGTTGGGGAGATTAGGGATGATATTATAATTTTATTGTCTTTAATTTATTCGTTATTAAAATTTCAAATGTCCTGTTCATTTTAACACCAAATTTGTCGAGAATAATGATATTTATTTTGAGAGCTTCAGACACTACATTGAGATTTTTCCTATTTGTAAATTTATGCCCTGTCCACTTTTCTTCAATCTGAAGATAAGTTTTTAATCTATACTGAATTAGTTTTTAGAGAACTTGCATTCTTTCTCTCTGGTATTAGTTTTTAATCTAAGATTCAGACACTAAGTTACAATTTCAGAACACGTTCATTTTAACACCAAATTTATGCTCTCTGTTATGCTCTTTAGAGTAAAATCACTTAATGTATCCATGAGTTATGTACTAAATTTTCATTATGTTCTAATTTTATTGATAAGCATATGCTCTCTGTTGAAGTAAAGAACGTGTTGGAGAATAATGTTGTAACTATGTATCGTAGTGTTAGTTACTGTATTAATGAACGTGATCGATTATGTTATTGCAGCCGAAGAAATTATGGATGAAGTGCCAAACGAGCACAATGATGTTTCAGTGGAATCGGATGATGAGAACGGGATGGACTCCATTAACATAGTAGAAGGTCAAACCTCATTGGGAGACGATGTGATTGTACCTTAGGTGGGTATGCGTTTAAGGATTTGAAGGATATGTTTGACATGTACAAAAAATAAGTGTACGTAGGTTTTCCCATTAAAAAAAGAAACTCGAAAAGGGGAGACGATGGAGAATTGAGATATGTAACACTGATATGTAGCCGTGAAGGTCGAAGACTTTGTAATACTAGCGAATCTTTGAAGCCACAACCAACAATTCAGATGGGTTGTAAAGCTAGAATCTCTACATTTGCAGATATTTATGGAGCTTGGAAAATTAACACTCTACACCTCGACCACAATCATAAAACTAGCCCGTCGAAGTTGGGGTTATTTCGGTGCAACAGAGAGTTAAGCGCACATGTGAAGCGTAAGGAACAAGTGAATGATTTGGTAGGGATTCCATTGTCTAAAAGTTACAATTCTGCAGTTGTGGAAGCAGGTGGTTATGAGAACATGAGTTGCGTGGAAAAGGATTGTTGAAATTACATTGAAAAAGTTAGACAATTAAGACTTGGAGAATGAGATGCCGTAGCAATACAGTCATACTTTTCAAAAATGCAAACACAGTGCTCAGGATTTTACTTCAGTATGGATTTGGATAAAGATTCGAGGCTAAGGAATGTATTTTGGGCAGATAATCGTTGTAGGCAAGCGTATAAGGAGTTCGACGATATGGTTACATTTGATACCACTTACCTGACAAACAAGTATGACATGTCTTTTGCCCCTTTTGTTGACGTAAATCATCACAGACAATCAATACTATTTGGTTGTGGTTTGGTATCGAATGAAGACGCATATACTTTTATGTGATTGTCCAGAACATGGCTTTTGTGTATGCACGGTAAGGCGCCGCTTGGAATAATTACCGATCAAGATAGGGCAATACAAAATGTAATTCTTATCATTTTTCCAAACTTAAGGCATATATGGTGTTTGTGGCACATCCTGAGAAGTTTGGATACCACGACGATAAGGCATCGATTTTTCAGGTAATACACATATTGGGTTATGATTCGCAGTTTGTTCAAGAATCTGAAGAAGGTTGGGTTGCTTTCATTGATATTTATGCGTTGCATGATAATGATTGGTTGTCTGGACTATATGATAACATAGGTCGTTGGGTTCCTTGTTTCCTGTAGATTAGTTTCTGGGTAGGGATGTCAACAACATAAATAAGTGAGAGTATGAATGCATCTTCGATGGGTATATGCATTCCAAGACCTCATTGACGCAGTTCGTCGAATAGTATGAACGAGCATTGCGTAATAAAGTTGAGAAGAAGTTCCAAGTTGATTTCAAGTCATTTGCGCAAATGTTATCGCATGCAACACAATACGAAATGGAGCAGCAGTTTTAAATAGTTTACACAATCTTAAAATTTAAGAAAACTCATGATGAGTTCACAGGGAAGGTTTACTGCGATATCATATCTACTTCGGAGGGGCACTTTGGGATGATGTACGAGGTGCGGGAGGATGTCATGTACGAAGGGCGACGCAAGAAAAAAATTTCGTCATCTCATTCTATAGATAGAATTGTGATATTGTTTGCAGCTATCACTTCGAGCTTCAGGGAATAGTTTGTCAGCATGCTATTGCAGTATTGATTTGTTGTGACGTCACAATACTTCTAGAAAGGTACATACTATGGAGATGGAGGAAAGATGTGAGTAGAGCACACACTAGGGTGGCAGTGAATTACGACGATTTGGTTAGTTCTCTTGAACAGTTGAGGTACGATGACATGTGTTGTGCATTTGCGCAGATGGTAGACCTTGCCGCGTATGATGAAGGTGAATCACGTGTGATTATGGACTGGATAAAACTTAAATGTGAAGGTCTTATGACATCAAAAAAGTCGTGTAGTGGAAGTAATACCATCTTGCAGTACACTGTTCAATTAGCTGATCAGTGCACTGATTCTCAAAATAATGCCAGCATGACTATCCATGATCCGAAATCGTCACACACAAAGGGGCGTCGAAGAAGCTTCGAAGAAAGGGGTCCATTAGAATTGAGTTCAAGGAAAGCCAAATTATGTTAACACGTTCGAATGTGAACTTTAAATGTGTCGAAATATTAACACCAACTATATTCGATCTACATTCAGGGCAGTTCGGCATCGAGCAAAGGGAAGCGCCCGATAATGAGGTAAAGTAATGTGGCAGAGAGTGTTGTCGACAACCAATTAGCTCAATCAAAAGAATATTATGTGCAAACACCATTCTCATATGTACAGTATTCCATGCCGGTAACATTTCCCTTACCACATTATTCCAACGCAAGACTATTATCCATTTCAGGACTACTATCGTCTTCGAGTTTAATTCCTTCTTCATTAGCAAATGTTATATACAGTTTACAAGGTAAGAACAGTGGAAGACTTTTAAACATCATATGTGTAGTTATTTCTTGTACTCACATTTAATGATCTTGTGTATTGTAGGTGAAGCAATCTCATACTACTATCCACTTTAATCGGATCGCTAAAGGAAGCAGATCTGAACGTTCCATTGGATGATAACTTCAACATCACCACCGATACTATAATTTGAGCCGTCGTCCCCACCATCAAATACTTGATCTGAAGATTAGTAGATAATCTATAGTCCTGAAGTTAAATTAGGAATATTTACTAGTGTGATGTGCTTCATTCGGGTGGATGAAAGATTGTCCTCAGATACAAATATAAGATAAGATGCTAAATATTTCCTTTTTCCCCATAAAAAATGTAGTTGTATCACTTTAACGGTTCATTTTTTACTTTCCTTTGCAGGTTCTTTTCTGTTAGTTTTTCCACGACACTTGCGATAATTGTTATTGGGCTTCAAACTTATAAAAACAAAAAATAGAACTCTCCTGTAGCAGCTGCATTTGTTTTGTGAAATCGGTTCTTTCTTTTGTATTGGCAACTGCCCAGACATTTTTAGAGAACTTGCATGGTTTGGATTTTAATTTTGGGCAGTGTTGACACTCTAAAAGTGCAGCCCAAAACTAAAGACCTAAAATGAGAGGTCTGATTAAAGAACCCAAGATAAAGGCCTAATAGGAATCAATTTAAAGGCCCAAGATGAAAAGCCCAATTGGGAAGTCTGAGATAAAGGCCTAACTAACGGAAGCCCAAAGATAAAGAAACGCCATCGCCCAAGCTGACAGA
>CAIGRF010175996.1:0-12161 GCA_903798235.1 Fraxinus ornus
TTCGGTTCTTGGTCTAGACCCATTACCCGACCCAAACCGTTCGGTTCTCAATTCGGGTACCCATTCGGGTATTTAATTTATGAAGAACCGCTCGGTTCGGTTCGGGTTCGGTTCGATTCGGTCCGGTTCGGTTTGGGACTTTTGTCCAGCCCTATAAATACACCCTAAGATTTAGAGACAACTTTGTGATTTATAACCAACTGTTGTCTAACACATTTGTGCACCAACAAAGACGTGGAAAGGTTCCATGATGATTTCAATAGGCCGTTATTGAGGATTCTTGTAACCGAAAAATAAATTTTATACTTTTCCTGAGAGTACACGCCCTCATGGCCCAACAGTGGCCTTTAAAGCTAAACGACAACAACGAATCAAACAACAAATAAACTATAATGTAGTAATTTCGAAATTCCTCAGAATAAAAGGGATGATGTGCTATAGCCACGTCAATTCGACACACATGCATATAATAATTAATAGGTGATTGGACAATGATTGACATCAATATATTTGTTCGATTTTTCGCTTATTTATATTGTCTAACCTCGATTAACAAATATTCTTTTATACCACATTTATAATGTGTTCCCCTTTTGCCTATTTGTTTCGTCCAACCTCGAGTGACGGATATTCTATTAACTCTTACCATATTTGTAACGGCCCCTTTTTGCCTATTTATATTGTCCAACCTCAAGTACAATAATTTTTTTACTTCACATTTGTACGTATGCAGAACTCCCTACATACCTTTTAACGTATATACGTGCAATGTCACATATTAAACATAAACTACAATAGGAATTAATATTTTACTCTAAAATTGAAATGCATCCCTCAAATTAAATATCAAAAAAGACTAAGAAAACCTCGAATTCCCCTCAGAAAATCTGGGCATCTAGTTCACTTTAAATCACTTTATATAAGTTGTAACCTCTATGAGGGCACACAAGAGTTGATCACGTCCCTGTTCTTTTGTCCAGCCTATACATGGAACCGCTTCAATTAGTTCACTTAAAAGTTTTTTGATGTAAAACACCAAATGTTCAACGGAAGTAGTATTGGAAAAAAATGAGGTAATGGCTGATTTTGACATAAATTTTGAGGGGGACCCGTTTGCTTATTTTGAAAGATCAACATTGATTTGTGTTCTCCTCCGTGAGAACATCAAAATCATGTATTTACTTGCCAAAAATGAAGTTCGGGTGAATGAGAAATTTGAGTGTAAAATGGACCATTGAAATATGGCTTATGTTGAAGAGAAAACTAAATTTGAGTTTATCCCACATAGAAAGTTGATGAAAGCAATAACCACTTTTTTTTTTTTTTAACCACTTTATATATGTTTACATTTTGAAAGTGTGTAATCATGTGTAGTATAAAAGCTCTCTCCACGTGCGAGTGCAATGGGGTGCAAATTGTGGACCAAAATATGTTTCGGACCTTGAATTTGTGTGCGTGCGCGACTTGCGTACACGATGACCTCCTTAGGAGGTCCTAGGATTTGCTAATTTTTTTGCTTTCAACTGAACCTTTCTTGGCTATGGTCCATTGTGTTGCGCAATTTTTTTGGTAGGCGGTTTTTAATGTGATAGTGACAGGGTCATCTTGCGCAATTTTTTTGGTTGGTGTGGTTTCTACTGTGATAGTGTCACGTTGGTGTGGTTTCTGCTGCGACAGTGATAGTCTTGAGCGAATCTTTCTTGGCTAGGGTCATCTTGCGCAATTGTTTTGGTTGGTGTGGTTTCTACTGTGATAGTGACAGACACAGTATTGGGCAGATCTTTTTTTTACCAAGTCATCATCAACTATAAATAATATTCTTCACACATCTCTCGATTTTATTTTCTTCTTAAGTTCTTGTCGGAGTTGAGTTGGAGAAATTTGACAAAAATGGCTGGAGGAAAATTCTTGCCTTTCTTGGCTATGGTCATTGTGCAATTGGGTTATGCTGGGATGAACATCATATCAAAGCTTGCCATGGATTCCGACATGAACCCTTATGTCCATGTTGCTTATCGACAAATATTTGCCTCTGTATGCCTCATCCCTTTTGCTTATTTCTTGGAGAGGTAAGTATGTTTGAATATACGTAAATTATGTATTTGTTGGCTCCTTTATTTTAATCATGTGCTCTCACACATTAGACATGGAGGCTTGCCTTGCCGTGATCTACTGATAGGTTGCTTATTTTACTTATAAGCAGGAAAGCGAAATAAAAAATTCTCACTTTTTCTTTCTTCTGCTTATAACTCCTGCTTATAAGTATATTAAGCAAATGCCCAAACACTTCATTGTTTTTCTCTTATTCATTTTCTATACTTGAATTTTACACCCAAAACTTCTTTCGTCCAGAAGTCTTGCTAGATGAAAAAAACTTATCTATTTACATACACATATACTAGAATAAATTTAACATTTTTTTTTTTTTTAAATTCAAGTAGAGACATAATGAGAGTTCCAATCTAACGCTCAATGTAACCGAGAAAGAAAAATAAATTAAAATTTTATTATTGTTTAATATTGCATAACAAACATGCCACAATGTCGTTTTTATGTGTTGTTTCGTACAAGCCATAGCATGAAACATCAATGCCCTTTTTGTCACTTTGTATATGATCATCATATTCGTCTTGTACACAGTACCTACGTACATACATACATACATACATACATACATACATACATTTCTATTACTCAAAATTAATATGGACAGGACAACCAGACCCCAAATGACATTATCAATCCTTTTCCAAATATTCTTATGTTCCATATTCGGGTAAGTCTCGTTTTATTTTTTATTACCTTAAGATATATGAATGTTGATTTATCCGTGGCAATTGAGCAGAGGCCTATGAGCTGATCAGCTTGAACAATTGTCACGACAATAATTCTAAAGCTCTCTTTCAATATAAATTTCAGGGTCACATTGAATCAGATCACATATTTGGTCGGACTGAAGAATTCTACTCCAACAATTGCATGTGCATTGACAAATATAAATCCTGCAGTCACATTTGTCATGGCTATTCCTTTTGGGTAATGTATTTATACTCCTCTTGTTGCATTCTTGACTATATAATAAATTTCCTGACTATCCGAATAGTCTACATATGATTAAGGAATAGATCGAGAATGATAAGATTTATAAGTTACATCCAAATCCATGGATCCTACTCATTAATATGTGGAATCGAGCCCTATATAGGCCATGTGCTAATTGAAATGATGTCGACTTTTGATATAAAATGAGTCGTATTCAAATTTCCCACAAGAATTTATAAGATAGGTACTAATATGGTGTAACGAAGGCACAAACAAGGGAAAACAATTCAAATAATTGTTATAAATGAGATTTTTCAATATATATCATCCAATCTTAATTTTGAGATCGTTTTAAAATATTCATTATGGATCGACTGTCTTGTGTAGTATCTCATACCTGACTTCACATACGTATGTATATGTTTGGCAGGCTAGAAAGGTTGATGCTGAGGACAAAAGGAGGAAAAGCCAAAGTTTTGGGTACCCTACTATGTGTTGGTGGTGCATTAATGTTGTCGTTTTACCATGGAGAAGTGTTGAATATAGGTAAATCGAGTGTTCATTGGAAATATGTTGAAAAGACAGGAACCAAGGATTCAATCAACCATGTTAATTTGATTTTGGGCCCTTTTCTCCTCTTTGTTAGTGCTATTTCTTGGGCTATTTGGTTTATTATCCAAGTAAGAACCTCATATCCTCTCTCATACACGATAGAAGTGTACACTATAATACATATGATTGCACGATCAAGTACTAGTTAATGCTCTCAAGTTTTATATGATATGTACGATATCCATTAGTATTTAATACCGTTAGAACTATGACGTTTTATCCTCGAGTATTCGCATGTGCTCTTAGGTAATAAGGAATTAGTAATAGGGTATTTAAAGATAGACTATGACTAGATTAATGAAGTAATTATTTTATTAATTATTATTCATTTGTGATATGAAGACAAGAGTCTCTCAACAGTATGGGGCTCCATATTCGAGCACAGCAATAATGTGCACAATGGCAAGTGTTCAATGTGTGATTGTGGCCATTCTCTTCGACCACAACTTATCAACCTGGTCGTTAAGCCAACCCATTAGAGTTGTTTCAGTCATCTACTCGGTACGATCTCTAATTTTACATAGTCATTACAGTATTTTTCAACTTAATTAATTACTAAAGTTAATTAACTTTACATTATTATATTCACTAACAGAATGAAACGTAAATTATAATCCTTTTTGTTACAGGGAATAATATGCTCGGCAATGGCATTTTGCCTAATGACATGGTGTATTAGCAAGAGAGGTCCTCTGTTTGTCTCAGTCTTTAGCCCTTTAGTACTTGTTATTGTAACCATTTTCAGTTGGGTTTTATTCAAAGAAACTTTATACATAGGAACGTAAGTATATTTTTATTTTTTCTTCAATATACGAGCTAGGAATCAATGTAAAATTATTCTAATAATTTATCTTCTGTGGTTGATTTAGTTTTTTAGGATCAGTATTGATTGTTGTTGGACTTTATGGTGTACTGTGGGGGAGAATAGAGACATCGAGGTTGTCGTTGATAATATTGAGGATCAAGATGAAGAAGGGACTACTACAAATGGATTTGAACTTACAACCAGAAATGGAGAAATCACAGCACCAAATGGCATGGAAGTTACAGAAACAAATGGCATGGAAGTTAAAGTTATTTAAGCACTCAATTATCAACCTTATCTGATACATAGAGATAAATCAAGGGGAAAAAACTTGGTTGTTTTACGAAGGATGCACTTGGGATCTCAAACTCCGTGTATCGTGAAAAATTAGTTGAGTGAACATGGATTCACACAACATATCCTATGTACGAGAAATAATTTCGTTTATTATAAAGTTTATACAAGTGATGGATGGTAATATAAAGCCTTGTAGAGAAAATGTTGTGACCAGACAACTCATACAAATACAAGGTTTATGCAAAATCATGTTTGAATGAATAAAGTTGGGTTAAATACACAATGAGTCGCTCAACTTTTAGTTGAGTTGCATACGAGACAAATTACACATAAACCGTTTGATGGTTTGAACTAATAACATTGGGTGTCCCATGTCCGCGATATGGAGTTACACGTCAACCGTGTTAGTTCTAACATCCACGTCAGTAGTTCACATTATTTGAGTAGTGACAACAGTAACCAAAGTAGTTACATATGATTTTAAATTGAAGTTTGGTGACTTGATTGGAAGAAATTAAAGATGATTGTTCTAGATGCAATTCTGCTGAAAGTTGAGGGAGCCGCAATGCATTCAACTTGGATAAAATTTGTCAATACGAAGGAAAAGCAAAAAATTAAAAAAATCTTAATCTTTATACTATTTAATTGTGCCAATTGCACCAAATATGCCTTTTGAGGCCACAATGGATTTTATGATGGTTCCCTTTTTCCTTAGAACGTGACAAGTATTTTAATATTTAAAAGGTGAGTTCGAAGGTCTATTCCAATGTAAGAAAGTAAGTGTTAAGGTTATGAATTCACTTAGTCGAACTATTAAGAAATAGAGCTCTAAGGATACTAGGTTAGCTGGTTAAGGAAATCTCAATTTATGAAATCACTTAATTGTTAAGTTAATTAATTTAGTAAAGACGCATCGATACGGAAGTTGTGGATATTGACTAGGCTAAGTGTCCGTTTCACATCGTTTTTCTTTTGCTTCATGTAAAAGAGGTTTTGAAATGAACTACTTTATTTATTTTTTAAATCAATTTTAAAGGCACTTCCTATTTTAGAAGTGTTTTTAGAGAGAGTCACAGTGAATTAACTTCCTCTAAAAGCTTCTCTAACTATATAAAGTAATTTCATAAAATTAGACAAATGAGTCCAAAGTAACTTTTAGGTTTTAAAATCTCATTTTGTCCCTGTTTGAGTCATATTTTTATTTTCATTCTCATTCTTCCACCCATTTTCAACCACACATTCTTTAATAAAATAATATTTTCCATCACATAAAAAAAAATTCCTTCTTTTTCAACCGCATATTCTCCACCAATCTACTATTTCAAAATATATATTTTTTAAAATAATATGGTTCAAACACATCCTTTAACTTTTCAAAAGTCATTTCAAATGATCTATAAGGAATAAACTTCATTTCCTTTATTCTCTTTATGAAATACATCACCCAAGCCACAAGTTATTGAATGTCAAATATGCCAGCTTGACCAAAAAAGAAGGTATCACTAGTGAATAGAATTATATACCTAACACCCCTTTATCGTATATCTCGTAGGTTGGATTAAGAGTATGTCATGTTGATAACAATGCACTTGACTCGGTCCGGACTCGGCCCAATTGACCGATTTGATTGGATTTTTGAAATTCTTTTACAAAATTTTTGGATCCAAGGGAATTGAACATTGGACCTCTAAGAAATACAAAGAGTTCATCATTACTTGAATTAAGTACTTTATTGTTACTTGTGTGCAATAACGTATTTTTAACTAATGAATCATTTATAACTTTTATAAGATTATTCTTTTAAAAAACTTTGGTCCAACATTTTACTTTATTTTATAGACCTAAATAATTAATGAAAAAGGTCCAACATTAAACTTTATTTTATAGGCCTAAATAATTAGTGAAAAATAAATTAAAAATTTTAATTTTGCTCTAAAAAAATTTATACTTTATATTTTTTTTATAGATTTTTATCCAATGACCCGCCGATTGAACCACCGGGTCACCAGTTGAACCACTAACCCATTGACACGCTGTATTGTTCGAGTCGAGTCTGACAACTATGGTTTTAGGTCCTACAAAATGTATGAAGAAAAATATATTTGAGCGGTTTAAATTATATTTTAATATTATCTAAATTAGCATTATTAAAATGCTTCACCGTGTTAGTGGATTGAATGTTTAGAGCTTTAAATAAAAAAGTTCAATCTAGTGTGGACTGTGTAGCAAACATGTTGCACCATGTATATTGACTCACGTGACAACTAAACGAGTCATTTTATCAACACAATAGTTAAGGCGACAAATTTTCTACACTAAAATGTCAATTGAATAAAAGAACAAGGACTATTAGTACAATTTACCCAAATGGTTAAAGAGGAAAAATAATTATTGAAATTTTAAAAAAAGAATCCAATCTCCCATTCTAAGCATTGTCGTAAGGGCAGCCTTGAACAAGATCTGACCCCTCTCTTCTTCCCAAATCAATATCGTTTTTTTTAATATTTTCTGATCACGTAAGACATTTGTTTCCTCGTTCAACTCTATATATTTTGCATTCATATGATCTATATATATATATAGATAAATATATTTGCGTGGGAAATTGTAGCTCTGGAGTTAGAATCAGATCGCATTACGCGACATCTGTATGTATTTTGTGTCTTAGTTGAGTGATCTGTTTAGTTTTTGTTGGATTTGTGTACGGATCTGCTTTCTGTGTGTTGGAATTTATTTTAATTCTCTGATTTATTTTCATGTGACCGACCTTTGATCGGTTTTTCAGTTTTTCATTTTGAAATTGTAGGAAGGATTAGATTTAGATGACTGATTATTTGTTCTAATTTTTAGTCTGAATGGAAACGAAATGATTGATAAAATAGTATATACTTCCTTTTTTTTTTTTTTGTCAAATGCGTTGTTAAATGAATGTTTTATGGGTCTTCTGTATTAATGAAGTCTTTGATTTAGTTTGATATTTACATAATTCTTATATGTTTGATATTTGATTCAGAAATGAAATAAAAAAGTTGGAGTATTTGAAATGAAAGATTGAGATATCAAGTTTGATTTTTATATTTGGAAAAATGGAAAAAGTGAAAATAAGAAGCGGAATTTTGAATGACTCTCTTATCTTAGTCAATGTCTGATTAGATCCTCAATTCACTATATAGATGTATAAGCTGCTTGAATTACGAGTACTATTTGTTGATCCTTGGATTTATTTTTTCAAGCATACATCCTATGGCGATGGTTGGGAATTTCTATGCTGCTATCTCAAGAATCGTTCAGAACTATACATTTCTCATCAAACAATCATTTTATTTGTATTTTTAAAATTCAATCTGTTGGCCTCTGTTGAATTCTTAGCCCAAAAAACCATCTTTTGGGATGAAGACTTTTATCTGAAGGCCTTGCAGTCATTCTGCAATTTTGAGGCTTGCTGATTCTTTTGATGTTACTCGTTTTGGGTTATAATCACTTATTGTCTGTCTCCTTCCCAGTCCCCACTTGAGAGCTCTTCTGAATTTCCTAATTTAAGACTTAGAAAAGTTTATCAGCATAAATAGATCGCCAGTGCTAATTGGATTCTTAATTTGAAGGCATTGTCAATTAATTTTTGGGTGTAACAGGCAAAGAAAATGGGGTTGTCTTTTACCAAGCTTTTCAGCCGTCTGTTCGCAAAGAAAGAGATGCGGATACTTATGGTGGGTCTTGATGCTGCTGGTAAGACCACTATATTATACAAGCTCAAGCTGGGAGAAATAGTAACGACCATTCCTACAATTGGTATGTCCCCGCTTATACCTATGCTTTAAGTGTAATTATACAATGCAAAGCTCATTGTGACACTCCATTTCTTTTAGGAAGATTTTTTGACACTTCCATTATGCTCCTTTCATTCCATCATGTCTGTTTGTGTGCATGACTGATTCAGAGAGAAAGAAAGAGTAGAAGAGTAGTGACAAATGAGATATGTCGCTTTTTCACATAGCTTATCTACGCACATTTTTGTTTCCATCTTTTCCAGCTAGTTTAGTTGAAATGTTAGTGCAACTATGTAAATCCTGATGTAAAAAGGTTAGGCTACAACCCCCACCCAAAAAGTAGACAAATGAATAGAAGGAAAAAAAGCATGTCCATATGCTTGTGCCTTCAGGCCAATATTATATACACTGCTGGTTGTGGTCTGTTGGTGGACTTGTTCATGACTTATTTTTAAGACCAATAGACCAATTTTAAGCTGTCAATTTCATTAATTACTTTATGGTCCTGGTTATGAATTTTCACAATAGATATCTAATTGTTTGTTGTTTGAAGTAGAGATTCTAGCCAGGCTGCTCTATTTGTGCTCTTATCCAATCACATATAGATACAATTTGCCACCTCTTCTTATTTACAGAATTTATTTGCATCTCTCCAGGATTCAATGTGGAGACAGTGGAATACAAGAATATCAGCTTCACAGTCTGGGATGTTGGGGGTCAAGACAAGGTACAATATGCTATGTAACTTTTTTCCCCCCCAATACATTAATGGTACTAGGGAGCCACTTTAGCTTGTAAAAAGGTCAATTGACTTTCCATTGCTAAAATGTTGCAATAAGTAACATGATGAACACTGTCTACTATATGATCTAATGTTATTGAAGTTGATTGTATGAGTAATTTTAGACTTTTCGCTTTTGATGTTCTTTAATGGGTCATATGGGGAATCCGTGTATTCTATCAGTAAGTCACCTGCACCATAGAATTTGATCTTCTGGTAATTTTTAGAATATGCATGAGAAAGTCGGGCCTTGACTGGCTTTCTAGTTCTTTTCAGAACTTGTACTATTTGGTAATGAATTAGTAGTCCATCCCGCATCCACCGCGTGCTTACGTTTTACTGAAATATCTTTCACTCATATGCATTTGCATAAACGTGTGTCTTGACATACTCTATTTGAAAAGTTAGGAAGGCAACATAAAATGTCAATTATGTTTGAAGTTTTGACCAAAAATCTGGGAGATTTTTTATGTTTGTAAGCTGCCATCTGATACTCTGCACTCTGATTTTGCCATTAATGTAGATCCGACCATTGTGGAGGCATTACTTTCAGAACACTCAAGGGCTAATCTTCGTTGTAGATAGTAACGATCGAGACCGTGTGGTTGAGGCTAGGGATGAGCTGCACAGGATGTTGAATGAGGTAATTAAACTGATTACATTGTCGGTTCACTCTTTATCTAGGACACTGAATGTAGGCTACATTTCTTGTTAAGAATTTAATATAATACATCTAACTTTTCAATTCATTGCAATGGAGATTACTCTCTTGATTTAGCTCAAATTTTTAAAAGTCTGCTTACTGACACGTGTTAATATTTGTAAAACTTACCTATCTGTTCTTGACAACAATTATTGTTAATGCCTCTGTAGGATGAACTGAGGGATGCAGTGCTTCTTGTTTTTGCGAACAAACAAGATCTTCCAAATGCTATGAATGCTGCTGAGATAACTGACAAGCTTGGACTTCACTCTCTTCGTCAACGCCATTGGTACTTCCTATCCCTTCTTTCTCTGTCTATGTTGCTCAGACTATAAATTTCTGAAAAACATTTTTAAGTTTGTAATACATAACGGAATCCCATGTCTAAATTTTGGATCATTTTTAGCCATATCCCGTTATCATAGATGTTAGAAAAAGGGAATCCAACTCTTGGGTCTGTACCTGTGTCATATGCCCACAACTAGGCATGCGTGCATGGCCCCAAGTTTTTGGAGGAAGTTGTCTGTTTATCAATGTCTTATGTATCTCGACTACTGACGACTTCCTTTTCCATTTTTTGCAGGTATATCCAGAGCACATGTGCCACCTCCGGGGAAGGACTTTATGAGGGTCTGGACTGGCTGTCGACCAACATTGCCAACAAGGTAGGATCTTTGTGATTGCCTTGCACAAGCGGGATTATATTTCATTGACCTAATACTAATAGTACATTCTTGTGATTCTTTTTGTTTTAACAGGCATAAAAAAGACGATATTGGATCAGGATGATTATGATAGCTTAATTCTCATCGAAGAGGACATTGTCCTTCAATTTTTAGGCTTTTGTATCTCACTATCTTGAAAACTTCGTACTTTGATCTCTTTATTTGTTTTCTTAGAAATTTGTTGTTTCTGTCATGTAGATTTATATTCGAAATCCTGTAATTTCAACATTCTTGAATACCTTTTGGATTGATTAATTTTCAAAATGACGCTCTTCTGCTCATTGAGGGAAATGGAAAGTACTGCATTTTGAATTTCACAAGCCCATTTGATCAAAACAAATATATTCCAAGTACATTATATTAGCCGGGAATCTTCACTTGAAATGCTTAATGAAGTCAATTGTTTAAGTTTTGGGATTAACCTCAAAAGAGTTGGTGGAAGGATAGGGATACTATGATTTTAACATACCCTAGAGATGTCGCAAGGATTTCACAAGTTTCTACACTCGTCTCTAGATATGGTCTCGAGATGGTGTCAAAATGGACGGGTGGCACTGGTTTGGTGTGACCCAGCTCGCTAGAGAATCAGATTGAAATCAGCCTAGGCTGCATTTGTTAGACATGGGGTAAATGAACTTTATGCAGGATCGAGTTTTTACCGAATAGGCTAACTTTTTGAGATGTAACTCCAATTGTCTTAGGCTAAAGAGATCGGGTTCTAACTCCAATTGGTCGAATGTTACTTCATTCGGGTGGTACAAATTTTTCTTTACAATTTCAGTCTAGCTTCGAATGCTTTGAATAGCATTGACGAGGGAAGTGAACTGTGAATCTTTCCATTTAATTTTTAGAGATAGGAATAAGGTGGCCCTCTATCTTACGCTACTAATGCACCTGGTGTATCACTTGAGAGGAGTATATTTCATCGACTATTTGCAACGAGTTATTGCGATAATACTGCATATTTGCTTTTCTTTTTAAAGAAATAAACAAGGCCAAATTAGGCCCACTACCCTAAAAAATTAACCAATTTGATTTATATTCTTTTCATTAATTAAATCCTTTAAAAACGTAAATAATACGTTATAAAAGATGATTTCTTCCCAGGTCTCTGTTACTGTAATATTTCTCCACTGCTTCGTCTCTGTCTCCATCGCCACAGCCTTCAAGCTCCTCGGAAGATTCCCGAAATTCAACAAGTTTAACGATCTTTTGACAAAAAAAGCTCCCTCCTCTGTTTCTCCACTGCTTGGGGCGTTGCCCTCTGGGTCACTTTCATTGACGACATCATCATGTTCAAGTAAAATCCTTTTCAACCGAAACCCCAATTTCTCTTTTTCTTCATTTTGCCAAATTTTAAAATTGATATGATGTTCGATTAGAGAATAAGAAGGTAATTACTGTTGTAGAAAGCATATGAAATTATTGG
>CAIGRF010176001.1:5838-31015 GCA_903798235.1 Fraxinus ornus
ATAACTTGTAGCAATCTTTCTTCATGTACCCCCTCTTCTTGCAGAAGTTACAAATCTAATTACTGAACTTAGATTTCGATCTGCCCCTTCCAGAACTACTATGAGTAACAATATCTTCTCCATCTCTAGCCTCAGACACCAAATACTTCATCTTCTCTTTTGAGAATAAAACATCATACACCTCTTCTATGTTGAGAGTATCATGACTATACAAGATCATGTCTCTAAATGAAGAAAATGAATCGAGAAACAAACAAAATAAGATCAAGGCCAAATCTTATTCATCATATTTTACTTCCCAAATTTTCAAATCAACAACTATCTCCTTAAATACAGCCAGTTGATCTTCCAGCAATCCCCTTTCTGCTATTTGATGAGAGTATAGACGCTACTTGAGATGCAACTTGTTTGTCAGACTTTTAGTCATACACAATTATTCCAACTTCAACTATAAATCGACTGTTGAACCCTCTTTCAAAACGTCTCTAGAGAATGGTATTCGATAGATGAAGATGAATGTAAGAAACTGCATTCTTATCCTTTCGTAATTTCTCCTCCGCGATCAAAGTTGCGGGCATCTTATAAATTTCCAGCAACGCATCATCCAAATCTTGTTGTGTGAGTACTGCATGTATCTTAACCTGTCATAGTGAAAGTCTAGTGTTCCACTCCAAAAGTGAAATGTCATACTTCATGGAAGCCATCACGAACAAAAACCTCGAATAAATCAAATCACGTTCTCTTCCGGAATTGCTGAACCTAGGTTCTGATACCACTTGTTGTGTTAATTATGCCAGAATCTCTGATACTAATTATTGAGAATTTAAGGATCACGCATTGCTCGATACCACTTAACATAAAATCAATCATCAAATTGAGATGTTGAAGTTATATGACACAATAATGAAGTATTTGATCACAAACAAAAGAAGACAAGAAGACAAGAAAATTATGATAGAGAAAGTAGAAGATTTTGTTGCACCACAAATAATGAAGATAGAGAAATATTACAATGATCATAAAAGTTAGTAATCACTTTTCTCAAACTTTAAAATTGTATAGAAGAACCTAGTATTTATAAGGAATATGTAGGGGATGTCCAAATTCTAATAGATGAGTTGCAGTTGAAGTAGAATGCCAAAAACGTTTTCAAATGCGAAAAGGGCTTGGGTCAGATAATCATGTCGCTTGAGCGATAAGCTTGCGATAGGTTCGTTGCTTAAGTACCAGCGGGCGAGCGACCAAGTCTTGGAAGAAACCTGCATGTGTTACTCGAGTGGCCGTTAGAAATAGGTTAACGAAAATGTGACGACTTTTCTTCCTGGTCCATAATTTCAACCTCTTAAAGTCTAATACAAATTTCAACTCCCAATAGGACTTCCAAATAGAATTTCAACTTAAATAATACTCTAATAGCATTCCAAGCTAAATTCCTCTCGACGTGTACTTCAATTAGAATTTTTCAATTACTTCAACAAGGAATTCGGATCACACCCAAATTTTAATAGTGAATTTGAAATCCAAAATCTAATCACCTCTTAAATTACTTTGTCTGAAGATTTGAAAATTAGTAGAAATACTAAAGAAAAAATATTCTTTACAAAAATAGAAATTAAACAGAAGATTAGATAATACAAAAATCATAATGAGGATCGACAATAGAAAATCAAGGTGCAACTGCAGATAATATATGGACTACAATTTTTGGGCTACATTTTAAAATTTAGTGATATTTATGCAAAGTTCAGTGATCAATCAAGAAATTAACATTCAATGACTAATGGGGAACTTTTGAAGTTCAGTGACTAACGAGAAAGTTTTTGAAGTTCAACGGCCAATGAAATAATATTTTCTTTCTATTAACATTCAAATGTTAGTAGTTTCATTATTGAACCATTTGTCAGGACTTTTAAAAATACAAAAAACTGTTTTTGAGATTAAGAAATTACTTTCAAACGTGTTCTGATAATTTTGTTGACCATCCTTCGAACCAGTAAGAGCAAGAGCAGAGTTAGAGCTGATTGTCAAGCATGTAAGCCCTTCATTTTGATAAGGATGACCTTGAAATAGAGAGCATCATCACCCATCAGTGGTGCCCAATAACATAAAAAATACAGCCAAACACATTGAGTCTACAAGACACAAGACACAGATGATTCAAACAACAATATAGAGGATGACTTTGTCATATTTTTTAATTCATGTCCAGAATGGGAGTGTGAGGGTCGAACGAGGAGGAGGGTTATTCAACTATTTCTTCAGTAACGTGGTTGATTATTGCTACTAAAGCAGGGAGTGCTAACTCAAAAACTTATCCTCGAGTCTTAAGTGTTACAACATAATAAACTCCTTGAGAATTAAGATAATCTTGGGATTCTTTAGACTTAAGACTCAAGGAAATAAACCAAGCATGGAATAACAACAGCCAACAGTAGCATATTCAAGTTTGAAAGTCTGAGGGAAACAAATTGCAAAATATATCTACGAAGACGTCGAAGAGAATTTCAAAACCATACCTCTGACAACATGGATGTTTTCTCCAGTTCTTGAATTCCAAATTCTCATAGTTGCATCATCAGAACAGTTGCCAAGTAAAGCTCTAAATTACTTACTAGAGGTCAATTCCATACCTTGTAACTCAAAAGCCCAGTCTCCTTGATTAATTTTTATAGTTGAACGTTAACGAAGAAGATGATGCATCGATCTAAACACCCCATCAATTTTACTCGCTTTACTATTTATCCCTTGGTTTCTATTAAAATGCCATAAAAATTGTGATTTCCTTTTATCACTTGTTTCTGTTGCCTTGAGATATATACTTTCAAAATGAACTCCATTGATTAACTTTGGAAAGAGTTCATTGTATACTCTGTAATTTCAGTATAGCTATCTAACTAGAAGTTTATAAGTGGGCTTTAACCCAAAATATCACAAGTAGATTGGGAATTAATATGCCTAAAATAAAAGTAAAGTTCACCTGTATGGCCAGTGAATATGTGCATAGAATCATCAGCTTCATTTGCAACCATCATATCAAAAAAAGGTAAGACAAAATCGGTAAATTAATTTTCTTTAGATTACTATATGTACCGGGGTAAAACATAAATCCAACCGCACCAACTAAAAGAAACTAATATTGCTGGTAGCATCTGATTTTAACAATTCTAGATAGATATAATAGCAAAGTTACATAGATACATATGTCACATACATTTTCAGTACAGTGGACTAATAATTCCAAAAGTTATGGATACACTGAGCACAAGTTCCGCTCATGTTTATAAACATTCAAACCACTTTTTATCTACGTATTTCATGGAACTCACAAGTGTTACCCCACCTATCCACTACTCATTTCTATCTAATTATAAAAAAGCCATGTATAAAACACTTCCTAAACTACTTTAAGTAGATTCCAGCTTACATAAGATCCCTTTTCCTCAATATAGTTCGTATAGAATGTTCAAGCATACGCATAGACTAAGAGATAGATCTAACAGCACAGTATAAAGCACCTAAATGCTCGTGAAGGGAAATTAAAATTACCAATATAAAATATTCGTGTTTTGGAATCTGGGAGCATGCGTAATATAGAAAAATTAGTTTGAGCAATAAGTGAACAATTCAATTCAATAACATAAAAAGAAGTAACCAATTCTCTAAGTCCCGGTTGGTTAGGGATTGTGTTTCCACAACCAAGGTCAAGGATTCCCATATACCCTCATAACTGATGAATAGTGCACTAAACTATTATAGAAGTAGACTCACCAATAACTTCTGTATCAGAGCCTTCTTCTTCATCGGTATCTGGGAGATCTGATGCCACGAGAAGTCAATTAGACCGGCAAACACATACAAGCATGTAATATAAATACTTGCAACCTTCAAAGAATAAAGTCCAACGCTTTTGTTGACCTCAAATTTTGTACTTCCAACGTGGTCGACAGATTCCAAGTAAAGCTCTTAATTACTTACTAGAGGTCAATAACATAAAAAGAAGTAACCAATTCTCTTAGTCCCGGTTAGTTAGGGATTGTTGTTTCCACAACCAAGGTCAAGGAATGTACCCTCATAACTGATTAATAGTGCACTAAACTATTATAGAAGTAGACTCACCAATAAATTTTGTATCAGAGTCTTCGTCTTCATCGGTATCTAGGAGAATTGAAGCCCCGAGAAGTCAATTAGACCGACAAACACATACAAGCATGCAATATAAATACTTGCAACCTTCAAAGAATAAGGTCCAACACTTTTGTTGACCTCAAATTTTGTACCTCCAACGTGGTCAACAAATTCCAAGTAAAGCTCTTAATTACTTACTAGAGGTCAATAACATAAAACGAAGTAACCAATTCTCTTAGTCCCGGTTGGTTAGGGATTGTTGTTTCCACAACCAAGGTTAAGGAATCCCATATAGCCTCATTAAAAAAAATAATAGAATTGATATGAATTGTGCACTAAACAATTATAGAAGTAGACTCACCAATAACTTCTATATCAGAGCCTTCTTCTTTATCGGCATCTGGGAGATCTGAAGCCACGAGAAGTCAATTAGACAGGCAAACATATACAAACACATACAAGCATGCACTACAATGCAAATACTTGCAACCTTCAAAGAATAAAATCCAACACTTTCGTTGACGTCAAGTTTTGTACCTCCAATGTGGTTAACAGATATCATGACCTCTCCGTCCACGTAAGTCTGATTCCTACACACTTGAATTACCCTTATCATAGACATATGACCTCATCCTAACAATTGAGACCTCTTATCATAAACATCAATCAATTATTCATAGGTCATGCTGCATTTAATGTTGTGACTGTTGTCAGGCTTAGACCTGACATGTAAGACTAAACTTGACTTGTTTCATTGAGTGGAGTCTTCTATTCAGTGAGTTATCACATTATTCATTTGATACAAGATATTGTATGAAGATCTTCTCTAAAATGCCTCTACCTATCTCACCTTATCTATAAGGGCTCAACTTCCCAAGGGTTCGGCCATAGGGGTTCGATCAAATTGCCACATGAACTGAATGGCGTGGAGTACGGACCTAGGTTCACTTGCTGTATAGCAACCACTTGACCTTGTTTAGAGTTTCGTTGGAAGAAAAGTAACAACTTTCATCAGCAATAAGCTAAGAAGAGGACTCTCCAACCTCACTCCTAAATCAATTAAATAGTTTATTTGTAGTGTCTCAATACTCTAGTAGAATATTAGGCAGCCATTACTGTACAATACTTGAAAGTTTTTACCTTTTTTATTCCTTTGTCTTGTTCATCCAAATCCAATAAACTAAGACATGCTTAATTTAAGTCCAATTACACTCAAACCTCTTAGTCTAGATGATTGCAAGACATAACAAATTAACTATAATCATAATAAATATAAACATTCTTCATCAACTGTGTACTCTTGAATAATATCTCCTTCATCGAGAAACATCTCTTCGCCGTTGTGAATCTCCTTGTCTTGTGGAGACGGAGTGTTCATCTTTTACTCAGACTGCAAAGGGAGATTATTAGAGAAAGATTTATCGAGAGTTTGGAGTTTGAACCATGTTATATGTACAACCATGAGAACTTTGTTGACCACCATCGTACATGCTACCATGGGGTTTTGCACTGTCAGTCCATGCGCCCCCCCATTGGCTGGACATGCAAAACCCTTGTACATTTGGCAGTCACTAAAGTTAAGTCGTTAAATTGACCATTAAAATATTTGTGTGCATTTATTTGTTAAAATTAAATAATATTATATAATTTGTCACTTTTTTAATAGAATCAAATACAATATTATGCGTTGAAATTACATATTCTAAATAAGATAATCGGAGATAAAAGTCAATTCACTAGTAAAATAATTCCAAATCGCTCATTTTAAGTGTTACCTTTATACAATTAAAATGTTTCCATGGAAGTAACATAGGAGGCCGGCTATAGGAATGGCAATGAACTAGGATAGCCATCTCCTTCCTTAACCCTCCATTTACCGCACTATTTATTTATTATATTTTTTAAGTACGATTAAAATTTAAAATATAAAAAAAAAAAAAAAATCAAAAATTGATGTAGGATCAATGAATTTGGTGCTCGGAGGAACCTAACAATTCAAAAATTTCTTATCGTGATATTTGCCATCCCTAGCCTGCTAGTAGGAATTGTTTGATTTAACTATCATTATTCTACGTGAAAATTTAAGAGTTTCTAACTCAGATATAGCATAGGATAATTAGATTGATGTAGCGGGCATTGCTTAACTTTATTTACTCAAATTTCACTTCTTTAAAATCGATCACTTTAATCTTAGTTGTTCACATGATTAATTATTGTCGAAAATAATCTCTTATCAACACTTAGTAGAAGTTATCTTGTCCACCGCTAACATGAATTTATAAATTTTGACAATTCAACTTTAAGTCCATGTTTGGTACACATTAAAATTTTTATTTTTATTCTCATTCTTCTACTCATTTTCAACCACACATTCTTCAATAAAATAATATTTTTCATCACATCAATAATTTTTCATTCTTTTTCAACTACACATTCTCCATCAATCTACTATTCCAGAATACATTCTTCCAAAATAATGTGGCTCAAACACACCTTGATTCAAGCTCTTGTTTGATTTTCATTATTTTCAAAAAATATTTTTTTTTTTTTCTTTTCAATACAATAATAGTACTTGCAAATTNAAAATGAATAAAATAATGAGAATAAAAATTTTAATATGTATCAAACAGGGACTTATTGTATTTGAATTTAATTAATGAGTTTATTTTACTCTATAAAATGGAAATGCTTGGAAGGGAAGCCTGGGAAGGTGACTTGGCTCACCAGACAAAAAAGGTATCTGCAATTTTTTTAACTAAATCCATACGTTAAAATTTTTATTCTCGTTCATCTACGCATTTTTAACTACACATTCTTCAATAAAATAATATTTTTTCTCGTACATGATATTTAAAATTATTTCATGAACAAAATGTGTAATTAAAACGCCGAGGAACCATTTTATTCAAGAGCAAAGTTCGAAAAAATTCTACACGCGCAAATCTTGGACCCGAATGAACAATTTCTGTGAAAGACGTATTCCGATTAGAAATTATCAATTGCATTTTCTGTCGACCCCAGTGAAAATCACTCCACTCAAATCATTTCGAACGAGCCTCAATTGGGTTATAAATTCAGCGCTTGTTCGAATTGAATCCATCAAGACTGAAAAAAGATGTTAATGTTGTAATCTCCTATGAAGATCGATTTCATCTACTTCATCCTACTAGCAATCTCTCTTTTTATTGTTCAGTTTTCTCCTGTATCAGCTATCAGGTACAAGAAAAAAAAAGATCAAATCCGTGTTTTATTTCTAATTTTAATTAGATTGTATTATAACTCTGCGACCATATTTATTTTCGGTGTGTTAGTTTGATAAACATTTGAGTTATTTTCGTTTCTGGATTAATGTTCCTAATTTCATATGCAATTCTAAATTGATAGTCTAATATTTTGTTTGGGAGATTCTTGAATTTGTTGTTTTCTATTCATTGGCCCTTTATTTTTCTTTTATTCTTAATGCAATCGTATACACGTTTCTGGTTTTATTATGGAAGATTTTGTTTTCTCTTTTTCCCTTTTTTTTTCTTGGTTTTAGATGGTTAAATTTAGTGGCAGTGGACTTGATTTTGTATTTTACACAATCTAATATGAATGTCAGGAAGGATGTGAGTATGCAGACAAAACATAATTGCAGAACCACTGTTCAAGGAAGGTTCTTGCTCACTGACGATAACGGTATGTAATTTTCTTGAAGTTAAAATTTTGATGTTTCTGACTAAAAATTATGAGATTTTACTCAGGTATATAGCCAGCTAATTACTAATGGTTGTACTATTTGAATTCTACTCTTTTGAGAGGCTATCACGTAGTACACCATAATATCCATGGCTAATGATAGAATTAATTAGAGTTGCGTGTGAAGAGCCAGTAATGATGGATGGGAACTGTCCAGAGCTTTGATGTAACCACATGACCACATTATTTATGCACTTCACGATATGATCTGAATGTATCATGTTTTTCCTCACTACCTTGTGGCATGTATTCATGATTATATGGAAAAAGACTTTCGGGGAACTAGCCACATTCTTTTTATGCAAAGGAAGCTTCATCTCTAGAATAGTATTTGATGAATTGGATATTGGCTCTGCCTGCAGACAATTGAATCTAGAATTATCAAGGAAGGCAATAGGAAGAGGTCTTTTGCAAGAATGTCTGACCATAAAGAAGCTATAATTTCTCATTTATGTCGGCCCTGCCTCTTTTCTGGATCTACACCCAGGAGCTTTATGTTCTAAACAATGTCATGTTTGACCTAGGCACTTTCATAAAAGTCAATATTTAACATTGAGATTGTTTTTGTTATTTTGCTGAGTCAGCCATGGTAAGTAGCTGAGATTTCTAATTTGTTGATGTTTAGAAAATGATATAGAGAAATTTAGAGACGTATTGGATCTATAAAATACTCGGCCCTACTCTTCCTGTCACATTAGCATGATAGCTCCTTTAACAAGTTATACAGCATCCAGTTCAGTAGAACTATCATGCGGTATCTTATTGCATCTAATGTGAAGTTAAATTTGTAGTGTACTCTGTACACTGTACAATTGTCATGTAGTTCCTTTCTTTGCTGTTATTGGACTTCCAGTGAAAAATTTACTTTCTGCATTAGGAAATCAGGAGTGCAGCCAAAATTATGTTTCTGGAAAGGTCTGTGGAAAATAGAGAGTTTTGTGGTATAAGATGTTGGCTTGGATTGTAATGTACCGAATTGAAGGGGTCTCAACTCGTTGAGTCTTAAATAATGAGAAGAAATGTGGAAAGTCATAGAGTTAGGAGATCCACATTCCCTATCGACCCTGATGATGTCTTATTCTTGCAGGTCATGTCTGTGATCCTTTTTCAGTTGACCCACTCTCTCATTGCTGCCCGAGAAAGGGAGATCAATTCTCTTGTCAGTAAGTTATCTCTATCAAGTTCTTTTATAAGTTTCCCAATTTTAATTTCTCTCTATTAGAAAATATGTCAGTCTTAGGGGAATATTTGTACAACGTATTGATTGCAGCTCCACTCCCCCCCAACCCTCCAATGTAATTGCAGAGGGTGCAATCTTGTTTCTCACTGTTGCAACTCATATGAATTTTGCGTTTCGTGCTGCTTGAATCCAGCTAGGGTAATTCATTCCCTTATTCTGTTTCCCCTTTACCTTTCTTAATACTGTTCTTCAAATTGTAAGTTACGGCGCTACTTGTTGTACAGACACTAAAAGAACTGGCGGTAAATGTTAAAATAGCAAAGCCTTTGACTGCAGGTAAACTTTTTCAATATTAGATTGACAGAAGATATAAATTTATGATATTACTTATTTGATGCTTATATTGTTATTTTATATTGATTGAATTGTTTAATCTAAAATATCTGTATTCAATTTAAATTAACCTCATCTACGGTGGCCATTGGTTTGAAATTAGCTTGTTTCTGCCATTTATGGCAGGTTATTGAGTTAATCGGCAGTAAAGTCTTTCTAAGATTATTGTAGTTGTTGTTGGTATGAGGATTGATAAACTTATTAACTACAGAAAATTGCTAATCCTACATTTATTTGAAGAAATCAATTAAAAAGGATTGAATAGTGAATTTGAAGAATTCACAAATGAACTAATGAGTAACATAAACAAATAAAGAACGCCAGAGCATGTGATTTTACCATGTCTAATCCCATCCAATCCCTTCAATTATGCTATTTGAAGATTATAAGACGTGATTGCTGAATAGCCTTAATTCTTTTTGTACTCTCTCTAGTTATATTAAACCTACTTAATATACTAATCTAGCATATCTATGTGTGAATCTCAGTATAAGAAACACATTAAATTATGTGGTAATTGCGAACAAACTGGACAAATAATAGAAGTATGTCTATATCTCCTATGCAAATTTTTGGTATTCATTATAATGACCTAAACACCTAAATCACCTCTCGGCCTCATATGATTCTCGAATCAATTAAACTGGACAAATAACAGAAGCATGTCTACATCTCCTATGCAAATTTTGGTATTCATTATAATGAGCTAAACACATAAATCACCTCTCAGCCTCATATGATTCTCGAATCAATTAAATGTTGAATTGGAATAATGAACACTCAATGTGAAATCATAAACTTTGAATAACACAATTAGAACTGAAATTGAATCTTCATAGATAAGCTACATCATGGCCCTAGTAACGAGAAAGTTCATGATAAAACTATGAAATTCATGAACTAAGTTATAAACATTCAAACAGAAGATAGAAAAGAAAAAGAAAAAGGGTAGGAAGAAGAATCAATTGATTTGGACTTGAAGACCTTACATTCTCTCGCTGCTTCTTCTTCTTCTTCAATTCGGCTCAAAGGTCTATCGTGAGTTGTTCCAAGTCTAAGAATGTCTAACAGGGGTCTCCCTTTTGTATCTAAGTTGGAAGATATTTGGACCTAAGGGTTGTAAACTCTTTTCACATCCGAACAGTATCCAAAACGACCCTGGAATATGAAATATAGCAAAACGGATCCATATTCTCATCCACCTGCTTGCTATGTTTAGATAAGCTTGCCCGGGTGAGCAGCTTCAATAATTTTTCTCCTTTTCTGTTTGATGCTCGCTTGGGCGAGCAGACACCTGACTAGTTTGGAGAAAAATGCCGATAAGTTTATGTAGAGTAGTCCAAATTGAGAATCGTAAAATGCATTGAAATCCTGACTCGATAAGATTTCCAGTGACATATTATTTGCCTAGTAAAAGTCCGTGCCTCACGTCTTGGGACTTTAAATTGTCCCCATGTTGTGACGTACGACCTTCTTCTTTGGACTTCTTTTTTTTTTGGCAAATGTTTCTTCTAAGCTTGAAGGTGTTAGCCTCCTTTTGGCAAATATATAAATGGTTTATATAGATGAATAGCAGTGGTTGCCAATGAATGTGTGGATAACAATGAGTAGTAGTTGGACATTAATTTTTGACTTTCACTGAATTTATAAACCATTTATAAGCTTCTCTCCAAACGGAGGCTCAGTAACACAAGAAACAAGTAAAATTAGTAGAGCTGCTACTCAAAATGACTAAAACAATAGATAAATAAGTGTAGGTTTTACACATATCATTAACTGTTGTAAGCCTCCACAAAAATTATTCTTATGATTGCGTGCATTGCTGTGCAGATTAACGACTTGGTTCTTGTTTTGGCAGGAACCTATCCAAGTGTTTTTGACTTCTGTAGTGGGAGGTGTCGCCATAATTCTGAGAGCGTGGTATGTTTTCTTCTTCTGCTGTCATTTACCATGTGGCAACCCCATTCAAAGACACATAAAGCTAAGAGCTTACTTTATTTGTCAATATTACATATTCATTAATGGCCATAATGGGGGCTATAACTGGGAATTTGGAACATATTGAACCATTTATAATAGTTTTTATGATATTGATTCCTAGATCGCTAGATTCTTCGACTAGTTTGTGGATTTTTTTATTTCTTCTTCTTTCGGGTTCTTTAATTTCCTTTCTATTTATAACAAGTAAATTTTGCTATTACCTCTTTATATTATTGAAGTGCCAAATTTGAATCAATTATATGTGAAAGTGACATGTTCAATACATTGAGAAAAATGTCTGGCATCGAGGAACAGAAGTTTGAACTTTGGGATATTTTAGTCTCAGAACTTTTGGACATCAAAAAAAATTTGTGTTCTATGGGTAAGTGTTGGATATTCAAATTTCAATAGAAATGATATTTGACTCTCCTAAAGGTCCATCCAGAGATTGGCCCGGACATCTACGGTTATAAAAAAAAAAAAGGGTCTAGTGTATTTTTTGCTGTCAAGTCCAAAACGCTTGACAAGGTCTTTTGCATANAAAAAAAAAAAAAAAAAGATCCATCCAGAGCCTTCACATTAGTTGAAAAGTTCCCGTGCTATCTAAGAGTTGAAAAGTGTCTTCAGAATAATAATAAAAAAGGTTCTATCTTATAAGAAGCTTAGTTTTTCTATTGTTTGTGCCTTGAGCAGAGAAGGTTTTTGAAAATCCATGGTCTCCTTTTCTAGTGTGCTTGTGCATTTTCGCATGGCATCTATTATGTTGGAGGATGTGACATTTTTCCATGCATTTTATCACTTGTCCTTCATGCTACTGTGTGCTATATTTTTTTAGGTTTGTTATTTACTTTATGCATATTGCTTTCTAAAATAAGAATGATGAGCTTTAGTTCTTCAGTGGGATTTCATTTGCTTGATTTTCGTAACTATATTTGTTCCTTGTTTTATGGCTTACATAGAGGCATTTGACATGCTTATTTAATATTCAGGTTCATGAAAATGCTTATATCAGTGATTTTCATCATTGTTTTTCCCTACCGTCTAATTCTTCAGGTCAGTTTTACGGATTTTTTTTTTATTTTTTTTTCTTGTTAGGATTTTGTTAATTTGTGGGGTCTAAAAAATTGATTAAAATAACAATCTAATGTACTTCTTCATTGGCCATTGCTAATAAATTTGATCTCCAAGTTGGGCTCAGGCAAATTGATTTGACACTCGGCTTTTGTACTTCCTCACTGGCCATTGCTATAAATTTGATCTCTAAGTATGGCTCAAGCAAATAGATTTGACACTGAGCCTTTTTTTTTCTTTCTTAAAACTATTAATTTATTACGTATTGAGACACAAAGTATTCATTGAGGATTTCTTAAAATCCTCAATGAAATAGAATAAAAGCAAACCACCGTGTAATAACAGTTTTGTATGTATAACAATGTCCCTTGTACCTCTGCAACCAAATAGAAAATGTTGTCCATTCATTTACCATACATGGGTTTTTGGATTCTATTGGGTTTTAATGGAGTTGCAATCCACTAGTTATCTTTTCCCTTCTTTAGCAAGCTTTATAATTCCTTTTTTGTGGATTCTCTTATTTTGAATCTAGAGTGTTTTCTGGCTTTGTATTTTTTTCTATATCACTAGTATCTGTGCTGCTTGAAGATCAGGGAATGATGTGAATCGTGTGATATACAATATCTGCGCACTGTATACATCCTTTGTATCTATTATCGTTTATTTTCTTCATAAACTTCACGTTGCTAATCCTTTTTCTTGACAACCACTTTAATCTTTCAATTTTCTCACTGCTACTTGTTATGAGTGGTCCTCTGCTTGTCATATCTCTAAAAAACCTCATTTACTTTCAGCAAATGAAGTCCAAACACACCAAACAGATCCTCCTTAGAGATTGGAGTAATCGACCCTAATGCATAGTAGGCTGTAAGGCAAACTTTCTTTTCCTTCATAGGCCTCACTCAGTCGCCTCATTTAAACTACCTGAAGATCTAGTATAACATATAGCAAACATCAGTATCAGTAGTGAAGCCCTAAAATGCAAAATGATTGAGCAGTAACTAGAGTTTCTACAAGTAGCAATTTTTTAACTTTTGATTGAAATGTTGTTATCTATTTCTCTTTCTTTTCTTATTTTTCTATATTTTATTCAATCACCAATTTCCACGTCACCTTAGTGTATGACTTTGAATTGGAACTGGAACTCTAATATGATTTGTTTGTGAAAGGGAACCTGTTTGAGACATGTTTTAATTTCAGAAGACAAAATTTGTATTTTACCTTTTCATCATAGGCTTCCACGTGGAACATGATCTCACAACGTGGTTACTTTGATAAGGATGGAAGATTACCTTAATCACACTTCACCGTGTTACTTTTATCAATCTACCAGTACCAGTGCATGTTCCCTGCCTGTCATAGTGTATTTCCAAATTGTATTTCTTGCATGTCAGGCTATAGAGAGATTTGAACTTTTTGTTTTGGATCATTTTAGCAACAGGGTATTCTAGTACACAAGTAGAAGCAAGACTGTCTGGCATCAACGTCGTTATTGGAAGGTGATTTATCCTAATTATAGATTTATGTTTCCTCATGTTATTAGAGATTGGATCTTAATATATTGAGATTTTGCTTCATGTTGGACAAAAGACAAGGCGAGTCATGTGACTCAGTATGCAAGTCAAATGGACAATCTTGTGTGCCCAACAAACTCGCGTTACTTAACCAGTGTGAAATGTAAGCTTAATCTTCTGAGTTTTTTAATTTGTGGAATTCAAGCTTAACTCGATATGTTTTCCATTGTTATGAGAACTATACTAGTTTCGCTATTATAGTCTATTATATTTTGACTTTTTTAGCATCTCTTTGTAATTTTGTTTATGCCATGATTTGTTTTATCTGAATTAATTTTTCAAGCCTGTTTAGAAATCCTCATATTTTTTTGGCTTTCACGTGTTAGGTATTTGTGTAGTAAATGGAGTGGATTCCTCTGGATAGTATCTATCAATGTTGTTCAATATGCCTAATAGAACTGACAGGTCATGCATGAATTCTTAAAAATCTTAATTATGTTATTTACAGCATTCAGAAATATATGAGTTGCAAAGGTGCCTGTTTGGAAAGCATTGGAGCTGACCAACCAGCTGAGGTTGTTGACGATGCCCCTAGACATCTGGTACACTTTCTTCCTTGTGTTTTTAAATTTAATACTTGATATGTTGTAGCATATGCTGTTTCAATTTGCGAAAACACATCAGCCGTTCTTGCAAGTCAAAGTATTAAGGCAAAATGTTCATAATGGTTTCATAAAATCATTTATGATCCATTCATTCATCTAAATATCTGTAACTCTAGTCATTTCTGAGAAAGTCAACGGCTAAATTTACAAATTCTATTGATACTCATATCCAAGTTAATTATTCAATTTATTCTTTTAAGCACCAAAATAAAAACACAAGGCAACACATTAAAACATAAAACATCAGACTTCATGCATACACTATGTACAACCATACATCACACAAGCATTAAGTACCCATCCAACGACAAATAAATGAGCTCTGGTTCTTGAATAACCAAACTAAAAAGATTGAATCACAAAACTAAAAATCTAACCTAGGGACACATTAAATTAGAAAATAAACTCGGGAATAAAGTATAAAATTCTATATAATCAAAACTCATCATGAGCAACATTACTCAAATTTTCAAACTAATTTAAGAACAAGAGCATGATGCCATAAAGCGGCAACATAATATTAGAAGGACAAACAAAATTCCAAATTGTCGAAATCAACGGACTGTTTGTACATCCAATACCAACGAACTGTTTAAATAGAAAATCACCCCACACCATAGAATAAAAACACACAAGGAAAAAAAAAAAAGAAGAAACAAATGTCTGATTTAGTGTGAACAATAGCCAACAAATTAAGAAAAACGGTGGGCTGATTACAAATTTACGCTTTCAACTCGTTTTCTAGCCTTTAGAAATTGGGGAAAATTGTCAGGTTCGGTTAGAAGAAAATTACGGCTTCGATTACAGATTCAGTGTTTCAATTTGTCGCTTGCCTTTAAAAATTGGAGAAAACTGCCTTGTTGGAGTTGGGAAGAAAGAAATCGTGGCTTTTGAATTTTGAATATTAGGGTTTGAGTTGGTAAGATTGGTTTAGAAAGTGAGGGGTGGGTTGGGTGGATTTGATGTGATTTTTATCTACATCTTTCTTCAATTTTTTCATCTAGCCAAATCACATTTAATTAAGGACATACGTGGTATTTAAATTTTCTACAGGGTCATTTTTGCTAAGATTGTTAAAAAGTGACATTTTTTAAAATGCAACTTTACATGGGGTGCAAATTCCTCTTACCTTTTATCAATGAAATTCGCACTTGTCATCATCACATGTTGGATATTTGATAGTGACTACAATATTTAAATGGAAAAAATATTGTTTCATTCCAATAAAATTTGATTCAGACCATCCATTTTCTTTATCGGTGCAATTAGCACTGCCATCATCACATGTTGGATATTTGATAGTGACTACAATATTCAAATGAAAAAGTATTGTTTCAGTTCAATATATAATTTGACTTAGACCATCCATTTTCTTTATCAGTGAAATTAGCACTTGGCATTATCACATGTTGGATATTTGATAGTGACTACAATGTTTAAATGGAAAAAATATTGTAACATTATAATTTCATAATTCATATTGAACTTGAATCAAAACAAAACAACCAAATCGAATAACTGAAGCGATTGTTCTACTACATGCACATAATAGTATATATAATGATTTGGTACACTTTCTACCTTGTGTTTTTAAATTTCATACTGGATATGTCGTAGCATATGCTGCTTCAATTTGAGAAAACACATCAGCCGTTCATGCAAGTCAAGGTATTAAAGCGTATTAAAGCAAAAATGTTCATTAATGGTTCCCTAAAATCATTTATGATCCATTCATTCATCTAAATTTCTGTAGCTGTAGATTCATTTCTGAGCAAGTCAATGGCTCAATTTACAGATTCTATTGATACTCGTATGCAAGTTAATTATTCTTTTAAGCACCAAAATTAATCGTTTAATGAAATTCATTTTGAAGATCATAAATGTTAGGCAAATTTGGTTCCAAAGAAATTGTCTATGACAGTGCTTCTATATGTTCTAGGACATCTTTGAATATAGTGGAAAATATATCAATAGCGTATGGTTTTAGCTGCTGAAAGGAAAAAGGCCTCAACCGCACAGCACAACTGATTAAACAGAGTTTTGGATACATGATTGCCCATAGCACAATAAAGTTCCTTAAGTAACGTAAGGACCTCAGTCACATGGATTTCGTTGAAAAACACTGCTAGTAGCTTCAAGAATGTTATTTTATCTTGAAATGCTCATCGAAAAGAGCAACAATTGACATCTGCATGACGTAATTTTTCTTTTTTCTTTTGATATTTGGACTATTTATCAAAAGAAACTCAGCCCTTTATTATTTTTTCTTTCTTCAAACTCAATACTTTGCCTTCTCAGAATCCAGGTGCTTGCTTATACTCAAAGATGCAATCTATTCTTTCTTGTGATGGTTCACATCAGCATACGAGGAGGCTCTGCCCATGCGCCTAGAGCATTTACAAGGTATATTTTCGTTGTCGTTTTGGAAGTCACTCGTTTGTTCAAATTGAAGGGTGAGTTTGGATCAAAATTTGCGTTTCATTTTTATGTTGTTCGGATGGTTTTTTCTTAGATAAAAACACTTGTGATATTTGAATCTTTTTGTTTTTTTCTATGAACAAAAGTTCGTTACCTTAAAATACTTCTAAATGAACTTAACCGATTAGTTTCTTTTCTTGCCTTTTTTCTCGAATATTCACTATTTAAACCAACTAGTTTATTCATGCACTGTCTTTCATTCATCTTTGTAATGGGAGAAAAATTTAAATCAAATTTATTCGTCTAACTAAAAAGTCCAATGCTCGAATGTGCTCTATCAAGTTATATTGGTTTTATGATGCATAACAAGCACATTCTATTTAATATTTTTTAATTTATATTCATGATGATGACATTGTCACTGAGACGCACGTAAATATTAACCTCGGAAGACCTATTGATATGCAATGGTGGAAGCAGCAACCTCAATGATGAATGCCCGAGCATATTGGTGGTTTGGTTGAATCAAGATGATTTTATCAGGTGTTCTTAATTGAAGAAAGGTTTGATGATTTCTACCCAAGTTTTTACTTAGAAAATGCTGCAAATGAGATTGGAGAATATGCAGCCAGCTTTTCTTGGATGTTAGCTTTGACTGTTCTTCAAGTAGACTTTTTTTTTTTTTACTTGTATGCTAGACACATCTCGACTATTTTTTGCATTTGACGGAATTTACTGCATGATTGGGGCTGCATTCCCCATCGTGGTAGCCTGGTAGGTTCATAGCACAATGGGCTAAAACTTTCTCCTGATGGGACTTGGGCTCGGAGTCGTTCAATTGCTTTTCTAAACTATAAATTTTAATGGTCTGGGCTAGGACGGTCCACAAGTACGGGTCAGACCCTCAGTGTGTCGGACCCCAACAAGGCCCGATGCAGGTTTGCTTCAACTCCCTTTCAATTTAAGGAGCAATCAATAATTTTGTCCCCTAAAATATTCTCAATGAGTTGTCCAAGTGGCTATGGCATGTGCCACTTCAAAGGGTTGCGTCTTTCATTTTGATAAAAAGAAGTTGATTGTTAAATTTAGGAGTGTTCGATTAAAAGATACTTCTAAGCAAAGTTCTAAAAAAAAAATTTTAAGCCGTGCCTAGGCTCGAAACTTGGGCAAAAAGCTTCGCTTCGCGCTTATGTGCTTTTTTTTTTTTTTTAAATGCTGCTTTGAAATACTTTAATTTTTTTTTTTTACAACTGATTCAAGCATACATTTAATATTTAATTGAGATTATTTAATGCCTTGTCATAACATAAGATACAAAATAAGGCCAAATTTGAGGTCATCTTTTTGGTCAAATTCTCTTGTAGATATATTTCTTTCGCTTTGTGGATGTAAGAGTTACAGTAATATTTTGTCATACGGTTTCTTTTAAATTTAAATTTGCTAAGAGACTCGATTTATTATAAAGTTCAGCAAAGAGGGGTGCTTTAAAGGCTTCAACCCTTTTTCATATATTTATTTATTTTATTCAAAGTATATAAATAAAAAATAGAAAAAAAAAAAAATCTAAGCAACCGAAGTAACAAACATTAAAAATTCTTGAATAGAATGAAGTAGATAATTGCTTGCGTTGTGTTTCATGTTAGCAATATATCTATGAGGGTCACATATAAGCGAGTCCAAACATGTTTGAATAATCGACTTCTTTTTATTATTTTTTATCTTAAACTATTATAAAGAAGTCTATAAATTATAAGTAATTTACTTTTCTTGATCAATGAAAAACTAGTTATCTATTAATCCATGTTTAGGTCCCGTTTGTCTTTTATTATTTCAAAACATTGTTTGCTATAGTAAGATTATTTATCGTACATTCACCCAATAAAATATTCTACACATAAATCAATAAATTTACTTTAAATTTCAACTATATATTCTCCAAAAAAATATTAATCATTACTCCATTTCTTCTACAATAATGGAAGATAAACACACACTTGGTTTTGTTAACAAAAAAATTAGTATATTTTGATAAAAACTGAAAAAATGCATGATTGAAAAGTCGATAAAAATTGTGAATTTCATAAAATGTGTGATTAAAATTAAATGTTAACTTTCACTTAAATCTTTTTTTTTTTGTTATGCGAAATGACCAAATTTACTTATTAGTAAACTTTAATGTTTATGTCATGCTCAAGTACCAAGTTATAAAGAAATATCTAGTGTACAAGCAATGAGCATTGATGCTAGTAGTTGAATTCAATTGGCACAATTCGCTCATGGACCTATATGTGTGAGGGTTTTGTAGTGGCCTAACCAGTCACATTTCTCAGTGGACAATCTTGGTACGTCCCAAGTTAAATTGGGCGACGAAGACTGTTTGACCAATCTTGACACGACATATTTTCAAAGAACATATCATTCTAACCCACTTTGACATCGATAGGCACGTATTCCACTTCATTCCTAATGCACGATAATTTGGCTAATGTTTCTTTCTCGGAGCATAAAAATAAGTAATTTACTTTTCTTCAACTTCGATCAATGAAAAACTACTTGTCTATTATAGTCCATGTTTAGTTTGCTAAACAAACAATTTTTTAATAAATTTTTTATAAAAATTGAAAAAAAATACACAGTTGAAAAGTTGATAAAAGTTGTGGATCCCATGAAATATATGATTAAAATTAATTATTGATTTTTACTTAAATTTTTATCCAACTTTTTTTAATTAAACGAAATGGCTAAATTTACTTATTAGTAGTTCTATTATGTTTTTGTTATGCTCAAGTACCAAGTAAAGCTATAAAGAAATATCTGGTGTACACATGTACATCAAGTTTGACAACTTAGGGTGTGTTTGAGTCACATTATTCTGGAAGAATGTATTTTGAAATAGTAGATTGATGGATAATGTGAGGATGGAAATAAGAAAAAGTTATTGATGTGATGTAAAATATTATTTTATTTAAGAATATGTGGTTGAAAATGAGTAGAAGAATGAAAATGAAAATTTTAATAAAAAACAAACAGATGCCTAATTGATATCATTTGATGTGGTAGGCGTAAGGCCATTGATTTTAAAAATACTCGTGCAAATCAATGGCCAGATTAGGGGTGGGCGTGGGTTGGGTTGGGTCGGTTTTTACCCNATTTTTATCCAACTTTTCTTAATTAAACGAAATGGCTAAATTTACTTATTAGTAGTTCTATTATGTTTTTGTTATGCTCAAGTACCAAGTAAAGCTATAGAGAAATATCTGGTGTACACATGTACATCAAATTTGAATCACATTATTTTGGAAGAATATATTTTGAAATAGTAGATTGATGGATAATGTGAGGATGGAAATAAGAAAAAGTTATTGATGTGATGTAAAATATTATTTTATTTAAGAATGTGTGGTTGAAAATGAGTAGAAGAATGAAAATGAAAATTTTAATAAAAAACAAACAGATGCCTAATTGATATCATTTGATGTGGTAGGCGTAAGGCCATTGATTTTAAAAATACTCGTGCAAATCAATGGCCAGATTTCTAATGCATCGGGGGTGTCAAACTTAATATACAAGTAGATTAATTCTTCACTCATGGACCTATGTGTGAGGGTTTTGTAGTGGCCCGACCAGTCACATTTCTCATTGGACAATCTTGGTACGTCCAAAGGTTAAACTAGGCGACCAAGACCGTTTGACCAATCTTGGTACAACTTGTTCTCATAGGACGCATCATTTTAACCCACTTTGATAGCAATAAGCATGTATAGACATTCCATTTTTTCAAACTATAGCACGTTCGCCATGTTCAACTTCGTTCCTAATGCACAATAATATGTAGTTTCTTTCTCAGAGCATGTTTAGTATGTTTTCAAGTATTTATAAGTTGTAGATTTCATGAGTTTGCGTCGTTTCTTCTATGAGATACAAGAATAAAACGTTTGTTTAATCAACTTAATACATATATATATATATATATTTGGAAGAATATGCACTAATCCTATGCTGAGCTCGTGCTCAAGGGCCAAGCCCCCGAGCTCGATTTTTTTTATATATTTTTTTGACTTTTTTGTTCACGTTTTTTATAAGCTCACGATGCGTAAACTTAGGTTCGTGGGCTGTGTCTATGAGCAGTTCGCAAGCTTGATGACCTTCGGCTCGGCTTGGGCATGTTGTTTACACTCTAATACACTATTGAACAGTTTGAAATTTAGACAATTTTTTCATCCAATGATTTGTGGACAACAATGATAATGTCAAGCTAGATGTAAAAAAAAGTTACAAATAGCATTGTCCAACAAAATTAAGATTGAAAACAAGCAAAAGTTCAAAGCAGTCTGATTTTGTTATTCTGTGCAAAGTTGGTATCTTCTTCCACTTTCTTGATAAATGGGTAGACTAGTCAATCAACCTTTACCAGCACTTTTACAAAGTAAAAAAATTACACAGTTCATCAGATTTTTCTGTGTAGTAATAATTATGTCGACTCAAAAGCTGTAATCTGGTTTGAAAACTCTGTTCCTTAGTCCCTTCAACCCTTCATATTCCTTGCCTTTTCCTCCTGATTCTGAAACTTCCTTTTCCTCTTCTTTTTCTTCTTCATTTCCATCGAAAGCAGGGTGGGTTAGAATGGTGTTGAGTAGTTGAGACCCTCTGAGTGCATTTGTCAATGGCAAATGACCCTCCGGCGTGTTTTCATCCATTTCCCATATGAATTCACTGGGGAATGATTTGTAATTGTATTGCTCAACTTCTGAAGATTCAAGCTTTTTCATCCAACCAACCTTGATGAAGAATTTAGTGAAATCCCTGTCCATTTTCTCCCAAATCTTCTTCTGTACACTGTAACCAAACTTCTTGTCACTGTACTGCTTCCATAATTCGTCAATGGCTTTGAGATCAGATTCTTGAATGAACTGGACTTCAGAGAAGAAAACATAGCCGCGTTTCTGGGCTGCTTCTCCAGCGAGGACTATAAGGAGGCGGCGAGTTTCTTCGTCGGCTTCCCGGAAGTTTTTTGAGGATAAATGCTGTTGGAGGACGTCGAAGGATACGTTGGGAGAGGCGGAGGGTGTGGCGATGGAGGAGGAGGAAACTTTGGAGGAGATGGCAAAAGTGGTGTTGTGTGAGAGAGAAGGGGAGGTGGTAGAAGTGGTGGTTGGTTTCAGAAAGCAAGAATACGAGGCGGCGGTTGAAGGGTGGCAATCTATGGAGTGGCGCCGCCGCAGTGGTGTTTTGTGGCAAATGGAATTCCAAGAATTGGTGGCCATTAGATAGAGAGAGAGTGGATGATCAAGAGGGCATCACGAGGGAACAAGAGAGGGGGAGGGAGCATGAAGTATTGAAGACAAATGAAGTGTGGAGAGGAGAGGGGTGGGTGCGGTTTGATTTCAAAGATAAGAAATGAGTGAAGAGTGAAGAGTGAAGTGAAGGGATCATCAAGAAAAATATAAAGCAAGAATGTGATTGGTTGAGTAGGGGTGAGGCTGGATACTCTCTATCATAACCTCCAAGGGCACGCCCCCCCTCCCCCCAAGTAGTTGTAGAGGCCATCACATCCCAACCCAACCCACCCCTCTTCTCATTTTGAGTTAGACGCGGTAGAATGTGTTGGGTGGTCCCAGTGCAACTCGACTTGTGACTATGCGAGTTGGAAGCAAATTGTGGTGGTTTGTGGCTTGCCACAAGCCTTGTTTAAACCTTTTTTGAAAAATTGTAGAATAGGTCGTGCCAAACCCACAAATTTTTTGACTTGTCATTGAACCAAAGAAGGATTTCATGTCGAGCTACCTCAAATCGATTATCATCGCTCAAAACAATGTACTTTCCAATTCCCTATCCAATCAAACTCTTGCCACTTTACAAATAAAAAATGTGCATGTGTCAGTACACCTTAGTTAAAAAGGTGTTAAGAAGACGATAATATGTCAAATTAACTCAAAATCGTTCTAAACTGTTAAGATTTGAAGTTTTCTTAAATGGTCAATCTTATTAAGAGGAGTAGTCCAAACCCTTATAAATTAATTTATGTTTTCATCTCTATTCGACGTGAAATTTGATCCCTTAATATGCCTAGCAAGATAGGGCTCGTTTGAGCATACCAATCTTGAAATTTGTATGCTCATTTTTTTGAGTTTTAATCGGACCGAATTGCTCGTGGAGCTTAATGGGCTCTGATACCATATTAAAATTTGAGATTCCATTTTAAAATATCAACATTGTTAAGAGGAGTAGTCCAAACTTTTATAAACTGGTCTACATTTTCAGCTTCAAATCGATGTGGGATTTTATCCTGTTAAGATTTGGGCATGTGATTCCATGTTAAAAGGTCAACATTGTTAAGAGCAGTAGTACAAACCCTTATAAATTGGTCTATATTTTCAGTTTCAATCGATGTGAGATTTTATCCTTTAACATGCATTTACAAGATGGTGGCTCGTTTGAGCAGACCAATCTTGAAATCTATATGCTCATTTTTTTAGTTTTAGTCGCATCGAATTGCTCGCTGGAGCATAATGGACTTTGATACAATGTTAAGATTTGATGTTTCATTTTAAAGTGTCAACCTTATTTAGAGGAATAGCTCAAACTCTTATAAATTAATCTATGTTTTCATCTTTATTCGAANTGGTGTAATTTCCACTAAGTTTAATATCCGTTGTTATCAATTTAATATTTGATGTGTGGGCTAGTGGTCTTCGTGATATTAAAGCCCTAACAATGAGATGTGTGGTTGAAAAGTCGTGGTTCTCATAAAATGTGTGATTAAAATTAGTTGTTAACTTTGATTTTGATTTTGATTTTGATTTTGAATAAAATTTTAATTTCCATCAAACGGGGCCTAAATTAATCTTCCCAAGGGAAAGGTTCAACGGGCAGCTTGTGGCTCAAGCCTTCAAGCGTCGTCCATGTGTTGCACAATAGGAAGGTAAACTGACCATTAATTTGAATAATATTTATTCAAATCGATGGTTAGATTTTTTACACACCATAGTGTAACGCTCCAAATCTACTGCATGTATTTTTTTATTTAAGAATTTGAATATGAAGGGTTATCAAAATCTTTCTTATCTTGTTTATTCTGAATTTAACAATATAATATAGATATTGTGATTTGATCGATAAAATTTAAATTCAACAATTTAAAAAAGAAATTACTTATATAATTAAATCTTAAATATGATGATGTTAAATTTGTAAAATTTAATCAAACATGGGATATCAGAATCTGAACACCAAACTACTAATATAACATGCACAGAAAAGTAACATAAGATTTATCCTTAAAATAAAAATTTGCAATAATCATTTCTAAATTTATTTACTTATTTATTTATTTTATTTGGCGACCCCATGAGCATCACTTGGTCAATCTTCCATGCGTCCACACGACCCATTCCAATCTGATAAGTTATTATAAGAATTAGTATTTTAAAAACACTAAGTAAAAATACGTAGATACTCTTACTAGCATGATATACATATAAAAAAATGATATAATATACAAATATTCTTAAATTTAGAGCAAACTGGTCGCGATATCCTATAGCTCAAGGAATTTCTTAAGAATTCCTATATCCCGTAGGATTTAACATATTGACCTAACGGTCTATCCCGAAGGATTTAACATAGAAATCGACCCGAAGGCCTTAGAGTATTTCATGCCAAAATTACATAAACATCAAGAAAATAAGAATTTACCACTTTGCACAAAGTATTCTTACCTCAATTGATACCAAACAAAATCTGAAAATATGGATTGTAGAATTTAGTATATTAGTTTTTTTTTCTAATAGAATGTGAGTATATAAGATTTATCGTAAATGAGCTTGTTGAGTGCGTACATACATATATAATAAGATGATACACGTAACCAGACAAATCAAAAGACATTTCGGTTTTAAACATTTAAAATTTCAAAACGCATTGGAGGTTAATGACTAAAGATAAACTGAATTAATTATTATCAAAGTGTATTGATTATATATATCTTTCAAATTCCAATGCAAACGTACCAACTTAATTGAAATGAAAGTTTCACATTATTATTTTATTTTATGTTTATAATAAACTATAAGATTTAAAATACTTTTTTTTTT